>JAASFJ010000472.1:0-21671 GCA_023333755.1 Globisporangium uncinulatum
GGTGGCACACTGAGAGGCTCGAACCTGGCAAGCGACGCCGTACCACGAGGAACGCGAGCGCGTAGACGATCGGGTAGATCTTGAAGTGTACTGCTGCTCCGTAGCTGCGAGTCGCACCACACGACAGCGTCGATAGAGGACTAGTGTTGTATGTCCCCACACACCAAAACTACTATCATTGCAAAGCGAAACGCTCGTTCAGAAGGTACGCAAGGCCATCGCACGACACCAAACCGTCACTTCGTCTGTAAAGGGGTCGAATAATATCATGACAGAGTTTGCAATCCCATAAAAACCACACAAAGTTGCATCACCTATGGCGAATCTGTGGCAAAGTGGCCTGCCCTTGGCGTAGCTTTTCAGCGAATCCGCCTTTCAGCGAAAGAAGACATGTTTCTTCCTCATTGTAGAGCGGACTGGGTCGCCGCACCCACACGCATGACGAGCAACCCACACATTTCGGCAAAAAGAAGGAAGACGCAAGGTCCTCCCTCCCCACATTGTGTACTCGTTCATGCCACGTACAATCGACACCCGATCCTTGGCCAGGTTCGACCACCGCCTAGCCGCTATTTAACATGGCTTGGTGGTGGTATTACCAGGCGTGTATCGTAGGGGAAGTCATACATATGTACTTTTCATTCGTTTCGGCTTCAGCTTACGCTCTCTTCTTCAATGTCGGTGAAATGGTGAAACACCGAACCACATCCCTTGTCGGAAGCATTACACTGAAACCGTTCTGGCAAGCGTACACCGTGTATTCGTTGGATACCATACACACTTGCACACTAAATCAATCTCTAGGCATTTCCATGAATTCATCGAACACTTTCGGTCGAAACCATACACTGCAGCATACAGTCAAACCCACACAATCCGTTCAGCCAAGGATACGTTTGGCGGTACGAGCAAACGTCACTCCGCAGCTATGTGGTAGCCACCACTGCTGGAGCAAAGAGCTATGGGTAGCCACCACTCACCGACACAGTCACCGCCAATTACCCCAACTTTTGGTTTTTCATCGACTGCCGCAACAGCCGACCCCCAACCAGTCGTGCACGCTATGGAATAGCCACGACGTCGGCCGTCTACGCGACTTCTCAAAGTCGCTTTACACGCCGATTGGGGAACAGTTTACACGAATAAATCGTCCACGCGCTTAATCATGCCAATCGAGGAAGTCGATGCAAAGATACAGAGGATGGCGTGAAGTCATCTCCACCATTTTCGTCTCGCTGGAGGCCGAAACGACATTCCTCCAGGATTAAAATATTCGGTCTTATGTCTTTCAATCAAGGTTTTTTAAGTGGAAAGCTATGATTTTATGGCTTCGGGATCGATATCCCCAGAGGCTCTTTGTTCCAAGCATTCCTCATTTACATCACTATGGAAGAAAAAAACTACAGACTTGAACCCAAGGGCTGCTATCTGAGCTACTCCAAAGAACTGCCACTGCTTGTGGCTTAATGGAGCAAGTGCTGCTAGTCAAGTCAACGACGTCGTGCAGCGACCTCCGCCAATCGTCAGGTACCGCCGCACGAGCTCTCGCTGCCACTCACGTAGGGCCACCGCCCACGACACTCGTGCCTCTGGTCACGTCAGGCGCGCCGACACTCGTGCCGCCCGATACGCCAGCACTGCGAACAACTCGGTGTCTCCGCTGCTGCTGCTGCTAGTAGACCCGATCGCACACAGCGACACCACCACGCCACTTACCACAGACACGCCGCCGCCGCTCGTCACAGCACAGAACCGTGCACAGAGCCGCTATCCACCCTTATATTCCCAGACACGCCGCTCGCAGAACTGCATGTCGACATCTATATGCCGCCGCCGGTCCCTCTGCTGGATGAAGACCTGCCCGACACCTGCACAGCGCCGCCAAACACCCTTGAGGCGACACACGGCCCACCACACCACGACGGACGCACCAGTTGAAGACCCGCCGAGGCGCACGGTCACAAACCAGTCTGCTCCAACTGGGATCGTGTCGCCACCAAATGACACCCCATCGCCACCAGATATCGCCCTTGGCTCACAAGCACGTGCACATCCCGGCTCGCACCCTCCGTCGTCGCGCCAGACAACACACTTACAATGTCAACGATGCCGCGCTGAACGCGCTAGCGCCGCTCACCATGCTATCGCTTCCGTTCGATATAGAAATCGACCTGCCATCGCCGCTGAGCCACTCGTCACGAAGCCAGGTCACCTCCGACGCCCGCGCTTCCTGCGCAAACTGACAGCGCCATACCGCCCACAAACTGCCAGTGCTGCGCTCCCAGACACAGACACGCCGCCAGCGCTTCAGCTCATCGCGTCCATCGTGTGCATGGTGGGCGCCTTGACGGCTAACATGCCCTAGGTTGTGTTGCAGCAGAGGTCGTCGAGGGTGCCGGAGATGTCACTGCCAGGTTCTTGCCCAACTCCATGTGAATGAATTATAGTGAATAGAGCGAATAAAATCTGTACTTTGCTTGAAACCTCTCTAACAAACAAAAATGAGATTATGTAGAGTGGAATTTTTAGACCTCTCGTCAAAAACGAGATAATTTCATTTAGACGCCGTGCACATGAGGGTGGAGAGGCTGTGGGGGATGTCGTTGTTCTCCGCCAAAACTTGTCCTATCGCGTTGCGAATGGTACCATTCGCATCGCAAGACGCTGCTCTATCTTCTGGTCAAGCTCGCGATCCCTGAATCGTTCCTGCGGATTTCACGTTTTCAGACCCACCTTCCTAAAACACTCGATTTCTGTGTACTTGACTCAGACATCCAGTGTAAAAAAAGTTGTTTTGGGGTAAAAAAAGCGTTAATATGTCATAATTTCGTGTAAATTGTGCGCGTGGATGATTGGATACACCCTCAAAATTATAGCCAATCCCCAGTACCAGTGCATTGGCTGCTGACCTCAAGCTTGCATTTCTTCGGTGCTAGCTATTCATTATTCACGTCAAATGTAAGCTGGTGTCGTGTGCTCTGCTTTGCACTTTCCAATCTGCCATCCAAACATCCCAAAAGCGACGGATTGAGCAAGGAGCCCAGTGGCGTGACGATGGCAGAGCGCGAGACTGAGCACGTGCGACTCGTGGACGCCGGCCGCCTGCGCGTCTCCGACGCCAGCGCTGTCTCAGTAAGCGCCACCAAGTCGCACTTTCTCGTGCACGGCAACGCGTTCGGCACGGGCTTCGTGGCGACCGCGACTGGTGCGTGTAGAGCTGCCCGTTGGCGCGTTCTGAGCGTGCAGCGCCGCTGTTCTTGTCGCCATACTCACGCCTGCGTATCGATTACTGCTGGGATATTAGGCTTTGCGGTGACCGCGAGCGACACTCTCGAGGCTGCAGGACGTGACTACGTGAATCGCAAACAGGAGGCGATCGACCACGGACAGAACGCCACGCACGTGGCGCTCGAGCCGCTGCCCACGCGCCGCAACGTGCAGCTTTCAGCGCCCGCGCATGCGCTCGCATTGTCGGCGGACGAGCTGCTGCTCGCAGTCGCCTATGGCTCGCAGCTCGCAGTGTACGAGGTGGCAGAGCTCCAGCAGTCGGTGGGTTGGTTGGTGGTCAATCGACACTGTCGCTTATGATGATGTAATCGAGTAGACACGTGTACTGATCGCTTGTCGTGTCTACAGGCGGCTCCTGTGGCGCTCGCAGTCGTCCCGGACGTGGCAGTGGAAGAAATCGCGTGGCGCCCAAGCGACGCAAGCAGCACGTTCGCCGTGCTCACGTCGGCCGGCCAGGCGCTCGTGTACGGCGTCGACGGATCAATGAGCGAAGTAGCGGCGTCCGCATCTGCATCGTCAGGTACGCTCGTTGTGCTGGCCGTGTCGTGATGACGTTATCTCTCTCTCTTGTATGCGCTAATGTGAGGTGTGGGGATGGATGGCATCGTGGGACGGCAGTGTGCTGGAGCCCAACAGGCGAGTCGCTGGCAGTCGGGCTGACGACTTCAGAGATCGAAGTATTCAGCCAGTTGTCGCTTGAGCGAACTCGGACGATCGAATCGCCCGATTGCTGCAACGGCGACGCGTTCGCAGGTGAGAACGAGGAGCGAGAGAGAGAGGACGCTGGAGTCGTAACTGTGGTTGTCGTGTCGTAATCACGGTGGCAGTGCTAACGACTGAGTGATGTTGTTGGCTTCGTTTGTGCATCTACAGTGCACCACGTGAACTGGGTCGAAGACGAGCTGATTCTTGCTGGTTACCGCAAGTACGACGAGGAGCAGGAAGAGACAACTGCGTTCGCGTGCCTATTTGAAAGTAACGCGTGGCTGGAGCTCGATGAGGTCGTCGCGTTCTTCGACGTCGAGAACCGGTCGCACCAGTACTACTCGGTGTTTCTGGCGGAGTGGTGCGTTGTGTGTGGGTATGAGAGAAAGAAAGAGAGAGGAGCGTGTAACTGACGGTCTGGGTTTCTGTTGTTCTCGCGGAGCAGGCGGATGTTCTTCATCGGGTGTTCCCTGAGCGCCGACATTGAGCTGCTGGTCTCGGACCCGGACACTGGCGAGTGGGAGGTGTGGAAGCCGTCGGAGAAGTACCAAGCGCGGTTGCCAATGAACGCTCAAGACGAAGAGTCGTTCCCGTTGGGTCTCGCGCTCAACTTTAACTCGAGCAGCCCGGTCGAAGTGGACGAGACGATGTACGCGCCTGCTCCGCTCGTCGTCTGTGCGACGACCGAAGGCCTCCTGGTCGACTTTGCCTTCATCGACATGACAGTGTACAACGAGCTTCCGTTCATCAAAGCACCCGTGGCGTTCACCGCCACGCCGACCCGGACAGACGCTATCAGAAGCAACGATACGAGCGCTGCAGCTACGCCATCCTCTCCAGCTGCCGCGTCCACGAGCAACTCTCTTGAGGTGAAGACTGAAGGTAAGAAGAGCGAGGACAAGCACGCGTACGGCAAGAACGACGAGAACGAGTTTGCAGGAGGATCGGACGACGACAGCGACGACAGCGACGACGATGAGGAGCGCGAGGAGGAAGCCGAGTGTGCGCGGGAGGCGTTCCGGGCTGTGGTGAGTGAAGGCTCCGACTCGATCGATGCCGTGGACTTCCCAAAGTTGTTCAAGGCGCTCCGGACGACGTACAGCGAAGAGGATCACGGCAAGTTCTTGGCGAAGCTGAGCAAAGACGGCAAAGTGTACGAGGCGGACTTTGCGAACTGGTACGTCAGCTGGATCTTCAACGATGGGGACGAGTCGGACGACAGCGACAGCGACAACGACAGCGACTCTGGCGACGCGTCTGCAAAGCCTGTGATCAAGAGCGATGCCGAGATCGCAAACGCTCTCGCCAAGTTTCAGCCCGCTGAAGGTTCGTGGAAGTGCACGATGTGCATGGTGCAGAATCCGGACAAGGATGCGCAGAAGTGCGTGTCTTGCGGCACAGAGAACCCGGACGCACCGAAGCTTGCACCGAAAGCGGCGGCTTCGGGCACGAGTGCGTCGGCGCCGATCTTCGGCGTTGGTGGTGGCGGGTTTACGTTTTCCGGCGCAGCGAAGCCTGCAGCAGCTGAAGCGACCGGGAGCTCTGGCGCTGGAGCCTTCTCGTTTCCTCCGATGACAGGCACGGGGTTCGTCTTTCCCGGTGCTGCAAAGACGGAGAGTGCGCCAGGTGCGTTTTCGTTCCCGGCGCAGACAGCGACGCCTGCTGGTGGGTTCGGCTTCAGTTTTGCTGGAGGTGCTGGCGTAAAGACTGAGTCGGAGAGTTCGAGCGATACCACAGCTCCGGTCAGTGGTGGATTCAGTTTCGCGAGTGCCACGACGAGCACAGCTAGCACGACTAAGCCTGTCGTGACAGCTTCGTCGAGTGCGTACCCGCCAGACACGTCGACGCAGCCAAAGGTACCGGTGTTTACAACCCCGACTGCGACAAGCAAGCCTGCTGCAAAGTCAAGTGCGTTCCCGGCAGACACGTCGACGCAGCCAAAGCCGTCACTCACACCGTTCTCGTTGGGCAGCCAGAACGCTGCGGATGCCAGCAAGCCGAAGGCGTCGGCTTTCTCGTTTAGCAGCTTTGGTGGAAGCTTGTTCGACACGAAAGCCGAGCCAGTTGCTGGTGCCGGCACTGGCTCGGCAACGAGTGTGTTCGGGAAACCCGCAGCTGCAAAGTCGCTGTTCGGAGGCACTTCGGTCGGCGACGGCGCTGGCAAATCTCCGTTCGGCTCGGTCCCGAAAACCGTCTCGTTCGCAAGCTCGTCGTCTGTGCCTGTCTTTGGTGCCACGACGACGGCAGTGACCAAGCCTGCACCGCCGTCGTTCTCCGCGTCGTCAAGCACAGCGTCAGTGGCCACGAAAGCCCCGCAGGACGCACCGGGATCTGTCGTGGGAGCCGGGAAGGGTGGGAAAGCGAAGCCGTCGTCGGTGCTGGAAGGCCAGCTCTGGAAGCTGATTGTCGACTTTGACAAATCCTTCCAGCGGATCAAGAGCAGCGCGATGAGCATCCCGTCGGCGGACAAGACGTTCAACGAATTGATGACGGCGCAGCTTCGCAAGCTCCAGAGTGTAGTGTCGACAATGTGCGACGACATTAACAGTCTCGACGACGCGCGCGACCAAGTGGAGAAGGACGTGCTCTTTGTGATCGGCAGCGACGGAGACGTGCACGAGCAGCTCGAGTACGGCCGAGAGATCCTGGCAAGCTTCAAGGACGAGACCCTCAAACGCTCGCTGGAGGAGCAGCCGCTCGACCAGCGCTCGGAAGAGACTCGCCTGGCGCTGAAGGCTAAGCTCGACGAAGTCGAGCGGTGCTGCCTCGACCTCGAGAGCCACCTCTCGTTGGCAGGCACAGCGTCCACAGGACTCGGGTTTAACACGGCCGTCTCGACTGCGCACTTGTTCCGCGTGCTCAAGCAGACGTACGACAACTCGAAGATGCAATACAACAAGGTCTCGAGTCTTGCCCAGGAGATGGACGACCTCACGCTCGGGAGCGAGCGCGTGTTCCAGTCGACCAGTGGGACCCGCACGGCGTTGGACGGGACGGCACCGTTTGCAGAGGTGTCGAAAGCGGACCTGGTCGAGCTCGTCACGGAGTCGGAGCAGCGCTCGCAGAGCATCCGTCAGCACTTTCTCTCGCTCTGCAACAACGTCGTGACACCCCGAGACGTGTTCACGGCGCCCCGCCGCAAGCTGACGGCGTCATCGTCGTCGCCAGGCATGTCATCGCCGCTCCGCGTCAAGGCGCACAGCAAGCTAATGCCGAGGACGCAGCTCACAGTCGCGTCTCCGATGAGCTCGACCAAGTCGCCGTCGACGTCCGTGTCGTTCAAGGGAACGACCGAAGTGAAGGCGGGCTCGCGCCTCTTTTCGCTCACAGAAGACAAAGCGGCGTCGAAGGAGCCGGCGAAGTTCATCCAGACGCCTCAGCCTCAGCGTGCAAAGCTGAGCGTCGGCCAGGCAAAGGAGCGACCAGCGCTTCCCGACTTGCGTGGCTCGTCAGTGTCGTTTGGGTCGACGTCCACGCCAAAGTCGAACAAGGATGGCGCCGATGCGTCTGCGGCAACGCCGAGTGCGTTCAGCTTCGGGTCAGCTAGTAAGACTGCTCCGCCAAGCGTGTCGAGCACTGGGAGCTCGGCGTTTGCATTCACGACAAGCACCAAGGCGGCCGACGAGGGCTCCAAGAGAGCGCACACCGCGTCTTCAAAGCCGAAGCTTGGCGGGACAGCTCCGGACAGTGTGAAGAGAGCAGCGCCGAGTGCGTTTGGGTCAGGGTTCGGCAAGAGCACGACCGAGCCGATCGCAGCTCCGGCGACAAGCAAGTTCAAGGACTTGCTGACGGCGTTCTACAAGGAGCACAACCCGTCCAAGGTCTCGGAGGTCGAGAAGACGCTGGCGGACTATGCCGGACGTGAAGAACAGTTCTTCATGAGACTATTCGCCAAGTACGTCCCAGAGGCGACACCGGATGAAGTGAGCAAGTACCTTGCTGGCGGCCCGCTACCGAAGAAGAAGGTGGTGGGCTTTGGCGTGGCACCTGCTGCGTCAAGTACGGCGACGGCGGCACCACCGTCGGCGTTCGGGGCGTTCACACTGAGCGCTGGAGACGACGCCAGCATCAAGAAGCCGAGCCCGTTCGGCGCAGCGGCGACGGTACCGTCGGTATTCGGCTCAGCTGCTGCCAAGCCGACGGCGACGTTCGGCTCGGGCAGCGGGTTTGGTGCGTTTGGAGCGACCACAACGACGTCGTCGTTTGGCCAACCCGACTATCGGAAGCAGCTCGTGGACTTTTACACGCAGCACAACCCAGCCAAGCTGAGCGACGTCGACGCGACGTTGGCCAAGTACAAGGGGAACGAAGAGAAGCTGTTCCAGAGCCTCGCGCAGAAGTACAAGACAGCGACACCAGGCAGCGCTGTGCCCGCGAGTCCGGCGATCCAGCCTGCAAAACCAAATGCGGCCGCGAGTCCATTCGGGAATGCTGGTGCGTTCTCGTCGATCAGTCTGTCGGGATCGGCGCAGCCGGCTTCGCTCTTTGGGACGTCGAGTTCGAGTGCGTTTGGGGGCTTTGGAGCCAAGCCCGCTGCGACTTCGTCGCTGTTCGGAGCAGCGCCAGCGAGTTCGAGTCCGTTCGGTGCAGCGTCGAGTGCGTCGACCGACAAGCCGGCAGTCGGGTTTGGAACAGCCGGAACGAGCACCGGCGCATTCGGGGCGCCGTCAGCACTTGGGTCTGGTGGCTTTGGTACCGGTTTCGGTACCAGCGGACCTGCTGCGACTGGCGGGTTCGGTGCTCCGAGCTCCTCGTTCGGCAGCACGAGCGGCTATGGCGCGCCCGGTAACTCAGAGCACCGAGACCGTCTGGTGAAGTTCTACCAGCAGTACAACCCAGAGAAGCTCAAGGACGTGGACGCAACGTTGGAGAAGTATAAGGGCGTCGAGGCGCGGCTCTTTGCGATGCTGGAGCAGAAGTACTTGGGCAAGCCGGCAGCTCCTGTGTTTGGTGCGGCACCGGCGGCGCCGTCTTTCGGTGGGGGGTTCGGTGCGCCGTCGGCGCTTGGAGCTGGTGCGGCACCAGCGTTCGGCGCTTCGTCCGCGCTAGGTGCTCGAGCGACGCCGGCGTTTGGCGCTCCGTCAGCGTTCGGGGCCGCAGCAGCACCCGTGTCGGGCGGATTTGCTGTCCAAGCGTCGAGTCCAGGGACGACTGCTCCCGGATCGGGCTTCAGCTCGTTCGGCGCGCAAGGCGCATCGTTCGCGAGCTTCGGGTCGCAGGCAGCGGGAGGTGGTGGCTTTGGTGGTACGGGTGGCTTTGGAGGTGGTGCAACTTCTGGTGGCTTTGGAGGCGGTGCAGCTCCGAGCGGCTTTGGCCAGTTCGGCACGGCAAGCAGTTTCACGCAGATGCGCAGCTGAGCAGCCCAGAGGTTGAACCTAAGTGAACTCGTGGAGCGGAGCATTTAGCATTCGCGACGAGGACACGTTGGAGTGATACGATTGATTGATCGACAGCTCCGGAGCTACAGGTTGGCAAGGAACGTAAGTCGATGAGAAGAGATCGCTTCAGGTGAAGTCAAATGGGCCAGAGAGCGTGCCACATTTTAGTTTGGGTCTTTAAGTGGGTCCCTTGAGCCACCGCCAGTCGTTTTTCAATTTGGTTGTCGGGTCAAAAGTCGTCATGGTCACTTCCAGATTTTCGCCGTGATAGACCACCTTCAGTAGCAGCGTGTGTGCTTGTTTGTGTCTGCGAACTCCGTGACTCGCGTGTGTGACTTTGCATGTATGTCTTTGCGTATGTGCGTTCCGATCCGCAGTCCTATTTGCGACAGATGCGCTCCGCTTCCCCGTGCGGCCGCATCTTACAAGTGACTGCAAAAGCGACCGTTTGTACCAGCGACCCGTCCTGTTGAGTTTGTGCTCTTGCTCCTCCTCGAGAGAGCGCGCAATTAAGGATGACACATGCCTCCATCTCTCTGTGTCTGCGTATGCGCGTGTGCGTTGTGTGTGCTTGAGTAGGCGTACGCTTAGATCACACTACGTTAAAAGAACAGCGCTTGTTGTCCAGCGTCTCCATCAATGTGAATGTAACTTGGCTCAAATGTCACCAACACAAGAGCTCCATTGAATGAAACCCTAGACCACTCGCAACCAAACACACATTCTTAAAAGAAAAGACCATCGAACGGAAGCAGTCGCCCATTCACTGTGTCGAATCTGCTCAACTGCGACCATGCGCACGCCCTTCTGAACGCCGCTCAAACTCGACCACGCGCCTCCGCTGATCGCTTGCGTCCTCTTGTGCTTCATGTAGCAAATGGGCTTGGAATGAATGCGCCTGTGCGATTAGCGACAGAGCCACAACCTCGTCGTCCTTGTCGTTGGCTGCCACGCAAGAGCGTCGACAGGAAGGCGCCTTACGCCTCTTCGCACCACTTGTTCTCCTCGCGGATCTGGCTCTCCTCTTCTGGCGTAAAGTCGTTCACAATGTTGAACGTCTCGCGAATCTCCTGCGGTGTCTTGCCTTTAATCATGCTCGCCACCTTGGCGCACGCCAGGTCCAGCAGGGACTTGATGTCCATGTAGTTTGCCGCCAGGATGAGCTCAAAGAGAATGTCCTGCTCAATGTCCACAAAGTTCGCGTCCCAGTCCGAAACCACGTCGTGCATGTCCGAACTCTTGAGCGGCTGTGTGGAGTCCACGACAAGCGCACGAACGAGCGCCACATCCACCCATTCCAGATACATAGACAACGGGATACAAACAATCGCAAGCTCCGGTCAGCGGCCATCCTTCCTCACACACCCCGCCATCCACACACGTAGCGCAGAAGCTCATGAAGAGCACCACCTTTTCGATTTCGCGCATTGGGTTGTTGTGGTGGTGGCTGCAGAACTCAATCACCTTCGACAGCACCGGACTCTTGACGTTCGGCAGCGGAATCTCCTGCACCTCGTCGTCTTCCTCGTCTGCAGCGGAGCATATAGCGCGTCAGCATGCGCTTCGTAATCACAAGAGTGGAAAAAGCAGTAGTGGCAGACTTCGTGTAGCGAAGTGCAGCACACAACACACGCCTTCCACGCTTCAACCCATCCATACACCTAAATAGGTCGAAACGCACCTGATATGAGCGTTTTCACCAGCTCGCTCATGGCCGCGACGCTCGCCGAGACCTCGAAGCTGTCACCGTCCATGGACACGAGGCTCACTTTGCGCGCGTCCTCCTCCTGGCGAGATGTGTCCTGTGCAACAGCGGTGTCGGCCATAGTTTCGTGAAGTATCGGCGGATCTCTGGGGGCGTTCGTGGAAATGCGGAATGAGAGCGAGAAAACAAGGGCGGGTTGCGAGGAACATGAACCGCCGTACTGTATTCGACATAAAGCTTAAAATATCACGCTATAAAATTGAAAGTTCCCGTTTGAACGCCTTTCGTCCTCAATGGTGAAGAAAGTCAGGGCGTCGTCTTCCTTTTCACCCTTTTTCGGCTCCCCCCTCTTCATACAAACTTTCAGATAAAACTGCTTCCCTCGCTCCGAATTCAGCCTTTCGAGCCAAACCGCACTTGTTCACTCAGGGCAGGCGATGGCCGTGCGTCGCCCTCAGTCGCCCTTCGCGTTGGACGCCGCCGATGCCGCCGCCTGCGGACTCCTTCCCTCAGCGTTCGAGCTGACGCTCGCCGACGACGACGCCGCCACCACGCTCCCCGACGACGCGCTGGTCGTCGACGCGTTCGGACAGACGACCACCCGCACCACCTTGCGCTCGCGTCTGCTGCGCACCTACGCAGCGCGCGAGACAGAGGCGACGCTGCGCGTGGACATCGAGCTGGAGCTGCTGCGTCGGCGCTGCTTTGCGACACGCAATGCGCAGTGGGACTACGCGCAGCCCGCGGCGTTTGAATGGCGCCCAAGCCCAGAAGCCGCTCGTTGGGCACCCGCCCTTGTCGCGAACGCGAGCACGGCACTGCGCCGCTTGCGTCACGACGCCGCCGCCGAGCGTGAGGACAAAGACGCGGCGGTGGGTAGCGCAGCACTCGTAGCTGCAGCCGCTGCCAGCGGCGGCTTTGTGCCACCGGTGGCTTCTGGTGGCGTAAAGAAAGACGAGCGCGGCTTCCCTCTCGGTCAGTTTAGCCGTGAGCGCCCGTGGCCGCCGCGCGAGTTCACCCAGCGCGCGGCCGTGAAGCCTGCGAGGCAGCGTGGTGGGAAGCGCAAAGCGCCTGCCGCTGTTGTGGAGGAGCGCTCGATCTTCTCGAAGGTCTGCGTCGACTGCCACACGCAGTCCACACCACTCTGGCGGAAGCTGCCACGCGACAGCGTGAGTGGTGGTGTGAAGAAAGGCGGGAAAGCGGAGAATGGCACGACGCAGCCAGCTGCGGCCAAGCTGCCAACCGCAAGCAGCGCAGCGAATGGGGAGCTAAGCGACGCGAAAGGGACGACGGCGCAGCCGGCGCCGGCGGTCCAGATGGCAGACGTGTGCCTCGCGTGCTTCCTCAAGCTCCAGCGGAGCGACTTGTTTACACGCAAGCAAGCGGAGCACGAGCGCAAGCTGCGCGAGCAGAAGGAGCGTGCGGCTGCGGAGCGTGCGCTAGAGAAGAAGCGCTTGAAGCAGCAGTCGCAGCTGCTGAAGAAGCTGACACCGCAGAACAAGAGCAAGAAGCGCCGGACAGGGGAGCCGGTGCTCTTACCGCTGTCGCATCCTCCTCCTCCTCCTCTGCAGCTAGTGGAGCCTGTGGTTGTGGACGTTCCTGCACAAGCGCCAACGCCGCTCACGATCGTACTGAAGACGGACGAGCTGCAGCTGAAGCAGCAGCAGCGCGAGTGGGCAGAGCGCCAAGAGGAGCAGCAAGCGGCCGGGAAGGACGCGCCGGATGTGTCGCACAGAACCACCAAGCGCGACAGGAAGAAGAGTAAGAAGGACAAGAAGAAGAAGAAAAAGAAACGAAAGCGCGTCGCTGCCGACTCGGACAGCGACGACGACGACGACGACGACAACGCCACACCGCTGCCGTCGCCATCGCAGATCAGCGGACAGTACGAGTACGCGGACCGGAGCGCGCGAGCGGCGCAATCGTCGTCCAAACCGTCGTTTGACGCTGTGTCCGAGGAAGAGCCCGTGCCGCTAGCCGAGGCGGACGACACACCGAAGCGTTCGCGGAAGCCAGTGGTTCGGATCGACAGCGGGCTCGTGACCGCCCCTCTCATTACGCCATCGTCTTCCGCGTTGTCGTCGTCCTCGTCGCGGAAGCGAAGGAACTCGGTCGTGGTCATAACCGCAGCAGCTGTAGTCCCGGATGAGCCAGTGAGGCCGAGTTCTTCGCGACCTGTGCGCTCCAAGACGCCCGTGACTGCTGCTGCACCGTCAGTAGCAGAGGAAGCATTGGCTGCTGCTGTGTCTCCAGGGGCAGGGGGAGCCGCACTTGCTGCGAGGAAGCGTGCGCGCGCGAAGAAGGAGTCGGCGCGGGAGCGGGAGTTGCGCGCACTCGGTCAGTACTGCCCGGTGTGCAACGCTGTGTACGAAGAAGACGACGAGAGCACGTTCGTGTGCTGCGACTCGTGTGAGATGTGGGTCCACGGACGCTGCGACCCGACGCTCTCAGCGTACGTACCACACCGCATTATTCCGCGCGGGTTGGAGCTGCGTTTGTTGACTGAGGCCGTCGGTAGGGGGCTGACGACTTGTGTGCTTGTACCTTCGTTGTACTTCCACCTCTTTCCCCAGCGCCGCGATCGCAGCGCTCTCGGACTCGAACGAGAAGTACATTTGCCCGCTTTGCGCTGGGTGACGAACGACACAATGGAAATCAGACGGTTGGTGCTCGTTCACTCTGCTGCCGCTGGCAGTGCGCCGACTCGTTCCTCTCCCCCTCTTTGCGAGTTGAGCAAACGAACGCTGTCCGCCTATTTATTTGAGCACAAGACGGCCGGACAGTGAGATTGATGGGTTGGTCAGCGAGCGCGGGTGTGAGGTGTCGTTCGGTGTCGTCTGCACTGAGTAGCGTGGATGGAGATACAGTAGAGGTGAGAGCAGACTAAAGCTGCTAGAGACTGAATGTGTGCGGTGGGCACGCGGGGTCATAATTGCTCAAGCGAGGAGCTCGCATGCTCGTGGTGGCGCCCAAGTGTTCATGTGGGAGTGTTTTTGTGTCGTTCTCGGGTTGAAGGACCATCACTCTGATTGAATCAGTGCGGATTCCACGCGTGTGGCTACTGCAGTTGCGATAGAACTCTTGACGTCGTCTCCCTCTCCGCGTCATCACCGCCGTCCTCGCCACTGTCGCTGCAAATCGGTGTTGCCGCGAGCAGCAGCATCTTCGCAGCCAAGGCGCGCGCGCTTTCCTGCTTTGCCTGCTCACGCTCGACGCGCACCTTCTGCAGCACGTCGCGCGGCATGGCTGGGATCGCGAGCATCATGGCAACCTGGAACGCAAGCAGGACGTGCTCAGCGCCGAACGCGACCCAGACCTTTGTCGTCGCAGTCACCGTCACTGTCTCCACCGCTGACGACGACGACCACGCGACGAGCCGCTCGAGCAGCGTGGTCGTAAACGCAATGTGCAGGCAGTTGGTCAGCACCGCGAGCACGCTCATGAGCTGCAGCACGTGGGACCAGACGCCGATGCCGCTCGCTTTGTGCGCGATCGGCCGCTGCTTGGCGTGGCAGAGCTTGAACGCGTCCGTGCGCAGCTCGACGACGTTGTTGATGAGCGCAAGCAGCGGCGCGAGTGGGAACGCGAGCGAGAAAAAGGACACGTAGCCAAACTGGATGAGCATCTCCGTGTAGTCCTCGAACGTGTCGTACGGCTCCAGTTCGGCCTCGTCCCACGCCTTGTCCGACGCCTGCTCGAGCCGCACGCACTGCTCGTGGATGACGGCGTTCGTGTTGGTCATCTCGACAATGGCACCGCCGACACCACCGCCAGCTGCCGACCGGTGCGCCGCCATGACCAACGCGTCGCTGCGTCGGCGTCGGCTGCCTCCCATCGGCAGCGCTGTGGCGTTGAACACGGCCGAGTGGCTGAATTGCGCGTTGGTGTCGCGCTTCTTCTGTCGCGCGCGCCACCGGCGCACCACGAACGGGTACAGCGTCTCCATGGCGTTCTTCCAGAGCTGCCCAGCTACCATGAAGCTCGCGAGCTGGATCGCGACCCGGAGCAAGTTGTCGCCACGCGAGCCAGCGAACGCGTAGTAGTAGAGCGACGCAAAGACGTGCACGAAGCGGAAGGAGAAGACCTTGAGGATCAGGTGCGAGCGGTAGCGGCTCTCAGTCTCGTGGTTCTCCCAGTTTGCCATCACACGAGCCCACTTGGTGAAAGCGAAGTCGAGCACGGGGATGAGGAGGCCGTAGAGCAGCGGCGTGATGAGGAAGTAGAACCAGAACTTCCAGTCGAGCCCGAGCGACGAGAGCTGCTTGAGGTTCTGCAGCGTGAGGCCGTGTTCAAGGTCCGTTGCGATGTCGCGCGCAACGTGCTTGGCGCGCGTCTTCGTCTCTAACGAGTCGTGCTCGAGTCGGTCGCGCGTCGAGAACGCCATATACGCGATCAGCGTGATGAGTGCCATGCTGCCAAACACGGTCGGGATCGTCACGACGTACTTGGCGTATCGACGCCACGCTGGGTACTGCTTGCGCTCGGGTGTGCTCAAGGCCGGGTCGCCGTAAAACTCGGGCCGCGTCACTTCGGTGTCTTCCTCGTAGCCGAGCGTGCCCCATCGGTAGGCGAGCGCGGACGCGCGGCGCTTCCACGCGATGAGGAACGCGGACGTCCACAGCGCGATGAAGACCGCGTAGAGCGGTGCGAGCGGGTGGTCGATCTTCTTGCTCGACACTTGCAGCGCGAAGAGCACGAGGCCTACGATACTCGGTACGAGCAACCAGCGGGTGTACATCTCCATCCAAGCAAAGTAGAATGCCACCTTCTCGCCGAAGTACTGCGCGACGTCATCGATCGGCTGGGAGAGAACTCCGGTCACGAGTCGGTTGCAGCTCGAGTGGTGCGTTTGTGGTTCGTTAGCTTCTGGACGTGTTGATATTGGCGTATCTGTCGACAGCGACGAAGGCTGTGTAAGCGGATGAGAACGAGGGGGACGACGAAGAGGACGCCAGTACGTGACCCACTGCGTTCGGAGTGCGCTGAGATCCTGCTTGTGTAGCGGGAACATCTGTACGACATACTTGATCTTAAGCGGGCAGAATTCGTTGAGCCCGGCGCCGTTGTCGGCCGTCGCGGAGGTCAAGAGCGCGTGCACGATGCTCTGCTTTTCGCTATCGATGAAGCGCACACCGCCAAGGTGCTCGTCAAAGTCGGCGAACGACGTGCGCAGCTCTCGAGAAAATTCCATCCAGATGCGGTCGAACTTGCGCAGCTTGCGGAGTCGGAGGCGCTCAGCACCAGCTTCAAGTACGTGCTGCGGTGCCTTGACTTTGAGCAGAGTCTGCTTGCCATTCAGCGAGAGCAGACGCTTGACGTGCAGTCCTGTGAGGCGAATGCGCTCGATGATGAGGTTGCGAGCGCGTGTTGGGTCTTTCTTGGGCTTGCCGCGCAGATGCGAGTGATCCAAGACGGCGCTGTCAAGCTGAATATGTCCGGATGCACTGGGGAGTGCGTTAGACGCGCCAGCGCCAACTTGCGAGGTGGAAGCGATCGTTGCTCGAGGAACCTCGAGGTGTTCCTCATTCTTGGAGGGCTTGAGCAAGATTGCAAAATCGAACTCGTCTTCTTCGCGCGAGAGTTCGCCAATGCGCTCGAAGGCTTGCGGCGGCCACTGCTGCTGCTGCTCGTGGGTAGTGGACGTGTGGTCGTTTGCAGAAGGCTTCCCGCTCACATCTCGGCGGCGCGGAGAGGAAGCTGCTGCTGCCGCTTTTACAACTGCTGATGGAGATCGCGACGCTGTCTCGGATGACGTTTTCCTCGTCCGACGACAGAGGTGCTCGTTCTCGGCGCTTGTGGCTGCAACTTCGTCGTCGGTGGCACCGATAGGCTCGACAGATGGATCCAAGGATGTTCGACAACACTCACCTGATCCGTCTTGAGACTCGCATTCTGACGCAACGTTGTCTTGGAAGAACAACCGCGGCGTCGAGGCGTTTTCAGCGACAGCAGACGCAGTTTGAGCTGAGGGGGAATTCGTGTTCGCAGGCGCGCGAGTGTCGGAGAGTTCGCTGCTCAAGTACGGCTGCTTGCGACGGAGAAACGCAGACGCCATCGAGCTCGAGTATCGGCCCATGAGTGCCGAGGCTGGAGGCGTCACTTTCGCATTCTTTTCGACGTTACTGACTCCGATCGCTTGTGCGCCGGAGTATCGTGGAGAAGAGCGCGCTTGCTCTGATGGCGACGATGCCAGCTGGATCGACGCGCGACGCCTGAAGCCCGAGACATCAACAGCACCACGGAACGGGGAGTGAGATCCGGTCGTGACGCTTGGTGGTGATGCAAAGGCTCGGCTCGGCGAGACGTTAGAGGCTTCTCCCACAATGCTACCGGTGTCGCCGACGATCGAAGGGATGTCGATCTTCACGTCAGATGATCGAGAGGCGGTAATTCGCGGTTCGGAAACGTGGCATGTAGTGCCAGCGATGCGATCTCCACCAGTGTTGGTGCCTGGCGCTCGGGAACTTGTACTCGACTGGCGATTGTCTCCCTGAAACGGGGCTCGTTGATCAATGGCGCTGATGCCATAGACATGTAGGTGTTTGAGTCGAGTGCTCGAGTGTGTCGGTTGTGCTGGAGCTTTGCTCTGCCGAAGGTGTGGGCTGAGGTGGCCACCAGCCGCAGGCTTTGCTCTCTGCTGGCGAGCTGCTCTCGCTGCAGCGGATCCAAGCGCGTCTCCAAGCGCCTCACTCACAGCCGCCGCAGCGGAAGAAGAGCTCCCGCCGGCACTCATCATCGATGACCGTGAACGCGAAAACTAGTTGATGAACAGAGTGGTTCGCCTGGGCGTCCGTTTCAAAGTCAACGTTCCGACAATAGCGATGGTGCATCGACGTCACAGAGTATGTCGGTGCCACTGCCCACTTCCGAGCTTCGGCTGTGAGCTTGGGTGAAACCCTCCGACTGTCAACCGGAAGAAGAGCCGCGACACAAGGAAGGGGGTGGCGTTGTCCATAGCGACCCCCCTGAGGTTGCCCGAGCGCATTTGAGGCGACGACGACACTCGACAGCTCTCTCGCTCTCTGCTCGGTCGTCTTCAGCTCCTTTTAGGCATCCAAGTACCGTACCAGCAATGAAGACGAGCCGCCTCCAACACCCGCTCAAGGACGCACAAGAGCGCCGTATGCCATCTGCGACAGTCGGAAACCAGGACGAGGCAGCAGACTCGCCGACTGCTGGACACGACACAAAGGTCCACCGCGACAGCGTACACGCCGAGACGATGCTGGTAACTGCATGGTCGCCGTCGTTGTTCATAGCAGACGAGTTGGATCTCGCTCGAAGCGCCTTGCAGCTCACAATCGACAAGATCCCGAGCCCACCCGCGAGGGATCCGTTTGCATATGAGCGCGTGCTGCACGCGGCTGTCAGCGAGCTCTTGCTCTCGATCGAGAACCCGACGAAGCGCCACGAGGCAGATGTGCGCTGCTGGTACACGCTCGGCAAAGCGGTCGACAGAGGCACGTTCGGCCGCGTATGCAGTGCGTGCCACCGGCTGAGCGAGTCGCAGGTCGCAATCAAAAGCTACTACAGAGAGCGCGGCGCGACGACCTGCTGCTGCGCACCATCAGTCTCTGCTACAAGCGCACCCTCAACGAAGCGAACAACCGCAAGTGTGGACGACGCGCCGGATTGGCGGCGCGTTCGGCAAGAGGCAAAGATCATGGCCGCGCTCCATCTGCATGCGTCAGTAGTTCAGTTCGTCGAAGCATTCTAGACAGCGACGGAGATGCACATTGTCATGGAGTTTGTCGCTGGTGAGACGCTGTGCGACTTCCTGCGGCTGAATGGAAAGCAGCCAGCGAGAGGAGGGGAGGCACGGCGACTTCGCGAAACGGAGGCGCGAGCGATCTTCGCGCAGTTCTGCACTGCGGTTCAGTCACTGCACGATCAAAACGTGATCCACCGCGACTTGAAGCTTGAAAACGTACTCGTTGACAAGCGCGGTCGCGCCAAACTCATCGACCTTGGCTTTAGCCAGCTCGATCACAGGAGCGATGGCACTAGCTTGGGCTCCACGGAAGCAAAGACCTTTTGCGGCACACCGTCGTACATGGCCCCCGAAGTCATCGCATGCACGAACTACGACGGCAAGTGCGTGGACGTGTGGAGTCTCGGCATCCTACTCTACGTACTCCTGTGCGGCCGCTTCCCGTTCCAAGGACATACCTTTCACCAGCTGTACCTCAACATCCGCACGACCCAGTGCGCGTTTCCCCCGACGAATACCGGCAGCGATCGTCCCGTGTCGAAAGAAGCACAGGCACTCATTCGTTGCCTCCTCATAATCGATTCAACGAAGCGTCCACGTGAGCGACATTCTGCTGCATCCTTGGCTGCGAGGCTTTGAATGGTGAAGCGCAAACAATAACTAGCGCCTCTTGACGCAGTTCTGTTGCTGGGACGAAGCAGCAGTGTGGATCTGCAAGGCACTCGAGCAGCACTTCGGACTTGATGCTGCTGCGCTTTTGCTCAGCGTGCGAGCAAAACGTCGGAATGGCGTGACGGCGCTCGTTCGCTTTCTACTGCTGGCTGCAGATAAGAAGTGCGCGCTTCTGTTGGATGAGACGAGTGCCTGAGATGCGAGCATTCGGATCCGGTTGAGCGACAACGGGACGTAAGAGATGTTTCAGCAGGCGGCGCAATTGCCGTGCTCATTGCACAAGCAGACACCGCGAGAAGCGGCACGTCGACACACAAGAACCTCGTCGGAGTACATCATCGGGATCGTGAAAGGGTCTCTGAAGGCTCACTGCTGAATTGCAGACCGCACATGCGCTCTCGTCGCCCAGTGAGGGCTTGGATTGAAGCAGTTGTCGGCTGGGAGACCACACGCTGCCAGGCGCCACCCACTGTCCATCCAGCAACACGCATGTCATAGAGTGAGTGATCCAGGACAAGGCGAGGATCCGGTGGGTTGTTATCGAGATTTCCTAGTGTCGGTGGTGATGGTGGCACTACTCGAGCGTGCAGAGCACTCGGTCCAGACGATGGTCAACAGGCAGAGCCAGAGCAGCCAACTGGATGTCAGCCACCCGAACGGTTTGACCGAGATGAAGTCTGCTAACGAGGCGCAGAAAACGCCGCCACAGCGTCGACAAGGACACGAAAAGCGAGTGCGTTGTTGCGGCTGCGCATTATCCATCGTGACAGCACTCTCAGCACCCATGCCCGCCGACAAAGACGCTGCACGGTTTCATCACTGCCAGTAGACTCAGCACAGCCACCCACACGACCCCGAAAACGTACGCGGTCACAACCGCGCGTGCTGCGAATGGCGAGAGGTCGTCTCTCATCCGTTCGAGGTCGTGCTTGCCACGGGGCATCATGCGCATGACGAAGAGCAGTGGGATGAGCGAGATCGCGGTCGTGAGTACCGTGAGCTTCCAGACGCCGTCGAAACGGCCGCGCAGGAGGTCCGGCCACTCCACCGGCCAGATCGGCAGCAGCATGTTGGAGACCGTGTTTGCGAACGCCTGTGCGACGTTAGTCATGCTCGTCAGCAGCGCGAACGCCACGCCCTCTTGGCTCTCGGGGCACACGCTCACAAAAATGACTGCGAGCGGCAGGTACTGGAAGCCCTTGGCGAACGCGACGACCGCGACGTCGCCGACTGCAAACCAGAACGGCGCGATGCCGAGCGCGTCGGTCACACCAAGCACGAGGAGCACGTTGAGCAGTGAGAAGAGCGCGACGACGACGCCGGTGATGAAGTAGAGACACTGCCACGAGTTCTCCACGCGACTCATTACGCACTGGCGGTAGAGCAGGATAGCGACAAACGTGACGCTCGCGCCGATCGCCGAGAGCGCGCCATACTGGAACGCGTCGAAGCGGAACGCGGCCTTGAGGTAGTTCCCCCACGCCGAGTTGTGCAGCAGGAAGGCGTTGAAGAACACGAGGAAGCTCACCGGCTGCCACGTCGCTCGACGCTGCAACATGATGCCGAGCTGCTCGAGTTGCGCGCGCATGGACTCCACAGTCGCAACCCTTGGCTCGTGCATGATCCAGATGCACGGCACAACGGTGAGCAGCGGGAAGACGGCGAGCACTCCAAAGAGCTGGCGCATAGAGAGCCCAACGCCCCACCGCGCACTGTTGGACACGAGCGCGCCGACCCAGAACCCCACCATCTCACTCACGAAGCGGCACATGTACACAACGGATTGGACGTGGCCAGGGGAGTGCTCGAGCTTGCGTAGCACACGGTTGGCTACGAGCGCGTCACTCATGACGTCGGCCATGACGATGCCCACCATGGCGCCGAGCAGCAGCAGCGAGAACGTTGCGACTGAAAGCACGTCGCTGTAGACGCTCAGCAGCAGGTGAAACAGTGAGCTCGTGACGCAGCCGAGCAGCAGGTAGGGCTTGAAACGGAGTCCTGCCACGGGAGCACCGTCCGGTAGAGCGCCGAAGAGCACCTTGAACGTCCAGGGCAGCGAGCGCACGACTGCGACGGTGCTTAGCTGCGCGTCGGTCGCACCGAGCGAGCGTGGGAAGAACTCGATGAACGCCGCTGGGAGCGAGCAGAGCAGTCCCGTGTAGATATACGTGATAGGAATCGCCACAGTCTCTGGTGTCCAAAGCGAGACAAC
>JAASFJ010000473.1:0-21641 GCA_023333755.1 Globisporangium uncinulatum
CCCTTAACTGTGGTGGGGTCTCAAAGCTCGCTCGCTATCCCCTGAACCTCAACTACTTCGAACTGGCTCTAATTAGCACATGGAAGCCGGACTTGGACACCGGGCTAGGTTCCCTGGGAGCCGGGCTTGAACGCCAGGCCTGGGTCGCTGCTGCCTGTCTGCTCGACCACGCGCGGGCCCGGGTAGTCGGCACTCGAATGTTGGACTAGAGGCGGGGCCTGGTTGATTGGTGCCTGGCGACTGGGCGGGCAGCTGACTATGGCATGCTGCGGGCTCTGGCGGTTCGCAATCAGTCACCACTGGGTTGACGGTCACTGGGAGATGGAACGAGCGCACCCGCGAGAGACTTAGCCCATCACCCCAAACTGGCGTCATGACCCGGCGTTGCGACAAGGCAGCCACGTACGCCAGGAGGCGGCGGGCGCTATATCACATGTCTCACGACGCATCCGCAGCATCCTGTTAGCCTCAACCAACTCGCGCTGAACAGCAGCGTCATGGCTGTCAGGCGTCCACGTCATGCTTGATCGCGCTCCTAATGGCTTATTTGAGACGTGGTGCTGCTGAAGCTGGACCGCGATTGCGAGCAGCTCGCCCAGCGCGATCACAGTCGCTGCGGATCGCACCAGTAAACGGTGAACGATGGGGGAGTCAGCGAAGTCGTACTTTATTTGCGGGAGTGCGCGAAGTGGGCGGGCAGAGCAGACATCAAGAGCGTCGGCGTTCAAGTTTAGTCTCGCGTCTTGAAGCCTGGATCAACGGTCGAAAAGCGCAAGCTGCGGCGCGCGGATCCGTTCCTGCAAGACACTGTCAAGGCACTGGAAGATGTCACATGCAATCGTTGAGTCCGCCGGCACCCTGCTGAAAACGCGCATGACGCAATGATCCTCGTGAGACGAGTTGAAGACGTACGCAAATGACTTGATTGTTGGCGTGAGACTCTACGCCACTCGATTAAAAATCGACTGAGGACTAAGCTTGGCGTTGGCGTTAGCATGCTGGGCGGCGCCGCGGTGAAAGGAGTGACACGATCGCGAGTCTTCGACTCCAGCGGAGCGAGAGATGCGGTTGAGGAGACTGTTGGCGTGCTGATGAACGCTGGGAGTCGAATCGGCAGCTCGTGGCGCTGGCGCTGAGAGCAGAACAGTGGGAGAGATGTTGTCGGCCGCTGCGAGCTGGAGAAGGTCGACGAGGGGGACGGCTTCGACGTCTGAGACAGAAACTTGTGCTGGATTCGCACTGCCATGCGACAGCAGCGTCGTCGCCGGCATCTCCTGCATTGCAAATGCGACATGGAGAGCCAGAACTGGACATGTAGTGATATCATTGTCTGGGTAAATCGAAAGGCCTTGTTCTTCTGTAGTTTTGACACGAATCAATTGCAGGTAGAATACATCCTCGGCCCAAAAAGACACATGCTGCTTTTGCACGAGACTAATGTCAGAGGATCGGCCGAGTAGATACTACATCAGACACATCAACGCAATGTCTTGGAAGTCGGCTGAGCGTGCAGCGTGCGAGTACATGTAGGTCAAGAGCAAACGCAAGTTCTTCTTCGTGCACGCAACTGCCTTGTTTAAAATTCCACCCGCCTCTCACTTCAAGCAGAACTTGTCGAGGGTGCGATACGGTTTCAGCACACAGTCCTCAATGGACACGAGGTTTTGTGTAATCAACTCCACCAGCCAGTTCTTCACTTGTCTGAAGTAGGACATGATTGCGTTGCGAGCAAGTTGCTTGCCCAAGGAACGCACACAAAACGCAAGATGCATGGCAAACCTGTCCATAAGAGCACCCATGCTTCTACCAGACACATCACTCGTTAAACAAGCACACACGAATTCCAGTGATTCGCTCTCGCTCTCTAAGAACCGCTTGATCGCGTTGACGCCGACAGCGCTTGCGTTCGGGTTCTTCTGAGGCACTAACGAGTTGATACTCATCCTAGTAGTCCGAAAGATGCAAATATGCCAATGAGCGCTTGGTGACTTGATTTCAGTGAGACCGTCTACATGGTGTCGACTCAGCTCCGACCAAATCCGTCGGAGGTTTGTCGGATCTGGTCCAGTCAAAATTCGCGCGTACAATTGGCGGAAGTTTCGGCAGCGCTTGTATCTGATTAGTTACTATCTCCGTCTCAAAACAATAGATCGAAATTCACATCATAGCCTCGAACTCTTCAAGTTTTTAGTGTTGTGACTTGAAAACAACTGTATTTTGCGCACCGAATCACGCCCGATCGAATGGTGTGCAGCATGCCTCAGAACGATTGGTTGTCACCAAGTAATCTCCAATCGAGCAACATTCGCGTCTTTGCTTTTCTCATTCTCAAAAGTGTCGCCCCTCCCGCGAAATGATCCAAGCACCAAGCAAAGGCGTGTCCAACCTCACGGATGTTGAGAGGAAGATCATCGTCTTCAGCATGCTCCAAGAAGTGACCGGTGGCGTGCCCCGGAGAGGCGATTGCGCTGCTGTCGCGGAGCGCCTCGGATACAGCCCGGCGACAGTGGCAAGTGTCTGGAAGAGAGCAAGCGAGAACGCGCAGTCAACTGGTGTGTTTCAAGCACCGTCACGGATGCCATAGACTGGCCGGAAGAAGAAGGACCACTCAGAGGCGCTCGAGCTACTGCGCGCGGCTGACTACAACGCTCGCTCAACAATCCGTAGCACGGTCGCTGAGGCGGGTATCTCCCCGGCAACGCTGCAGCGGCGCGTTGCAGTCGGGGCTCTCAAATTGGTAGTCATGGTCGCGAATCGCTGCTCGACGCGCGCAACAAAGGGAAACGGCTCGCATTTTGTCTCGCAAATCTCAACTCTCACACTCTCCACTTCGAAGTCATGATGAATGTCTTTCACGTCGACCACAAGTTGTTCTACACAACCACCGTCCGCAAGCGCACCTACCTGCTTCCCGACGAATCACCTCCGACGTCAGCCCTGAAGAACAAGCGTTTCATCCAAAAAATCATGGTGCTGGCGGCGGTGGCGAGACCCCGCTGGGACCCGCGCACGTCTCAGCGCTTTGATGGCAAACTTGGCGTGTGGGCGTTCGTGAGCGAAGGACCAGCGCTCCTGAGCAGTGTCATTGGACCAGCAGGCGCGACTGTTCTGCAACATGTGAACGTAACACGGCAGACATACAGAGACATGCTTGTCCAACACCTAGTGCCGGCAATTGTCGGTCGCTGGCCTGGCGTGACCAGCCCAAACGCGCACATTATCGTTCAGCACGACAACGCGACTCCACACAACAGCGCTGAGAGCGTGTTCTCGGATGCTATGGCTGGCACCAGTTGTAGCAGAGCACTGCGTTTTCAGCCGCTCAACAGCCCGGACTTCAAAGTCCTCGACCTTGCGGTGTGCAATGCTGTGCAGGCACGACAACGCAAAGTTGTGACGCACAACGTGAGTGAGTTGATTGAGGCAGTGACAAATGCGTACTGGCAGGTCCCAGCAAGCACTCTCAATGCTGCATTCCTTATGCTGCAGAATGTGATGAACGTGTGCATCGAAGCGAGCGGTGGCAACAACTACTCCATCGTGCACATGTCAAAAGCGTGACTAGAGAAGGAGGGACGACATACTTTGACCCTTCGGTGCTCAGATCGGACTGCCGAGGCTTTGTTGAGTCAGCAAGCAAGGGTATAGTGAATCCACGGAAATTTTTGTGATGATTGTTTTGAGACAACAAAAAAACATGAATCTGTCGATTGTTTTGAGACGGAGGTAGTATAAATAACACACTCCCATTCCATTGGATAAAGTACCAAATACAAACGTAAGGTAACGTCGGAGAAGTTACGATATTCATCCATGTTTGGCGTGGAAACGCCAAATTTAGGGTGATGATTTGCACAATTTACAATTGGCGTGATTGGTGTGGAAGGTAGATTTTCCACGCCAAATTTTAATTTCCGCCAAAGCTGTTTGGCATGGAGTTTAGCGAGATCAGTGCGGATGCTCATTTTTATTAGGGGGTTTCAAACATCTATTTTCCAGCAAAATAAACAAGCTAAACTTCAGCTCGAAGACCAGTAAGATTTCCGACAAACTATCAGGAGGTGGCGTCAAACTTGCACAGCAGTTCACTCGCTAATTTGAGGAGAACGCAAAGCTTCTGGGCTATATTTCTAAATTGCGCTGTTTCCCTGCAATTTCAACGCCAAATTCAAGCTGCCTGCACGATGTCGAAGGTCAGCAAGAGGCAGTAGCTACTGCTCGATGTCGATAGCACGCTGGCAGTCGCCCTTGTTGACGAAGGTGACGACGAGATTGATCATGAACTCTCCGGCAAGTTCTGTCGTCAGCAGATGATCTCGACGATTTGGCAGTGCTGATGTAAACGGCTCGATACCATTGTCCGCGCCACCGCATCCCATAGACCAGCGACTTCCTGGTCAACGTCCTCCTTACACTGCCACCAGACGACTTTCGACATATTACTTGCACAACAAGAGGTAGCTTCGACATGGTCGCCGGCGAGCTCGGACGCAATCCAGTGTTCCACAACACACCGCACTGCCCGCAAGCGCCTGCGCGGCAACAGGTGGCTATTGCACTCGACCGGCTCGGCAACTACTGTAACAGAGCCTTCGTGTCGCGTTCGCAGAAGCTGTGGGGCGTGGGGAAGGGGACGTGCGACCTCTACATGGCCCTTGGGCTCCACACCATCTCATCAATCGAGTCGCAGCACGTGCGGTGGCCAACGCCTGCTGGACGACTCACAATGTGAAGGCGGATGGCAAAAGTCAGCTTTCGTAGATGCGTCGGCTTTAACGACAGCACAACCATCCCACTCGCGTAGAAACCATCGGTTAGTGGGGAGTGCTACTTTGATTGGAAGTGAAGGTACAGTATCAACGCGCAGGTAGTGCGCGATGATCGGACGAGGATTCTTGCGTTCTTTTGCGGATGACCAAGGTCTTGTAGGGACTGTACTGTGTACCGTGCAATGCGCATCGCGCAAGATGAGCTCAAGTGCGAATACTTCTGCGACGGCGAGTACCTTCTTGCGGATTCGGCCTATCATGCTGACCACGCACCCAACACCTTGGTGCCGGCCTACCGATCGACAAGCAAAGGAACCAACGTTGAAGACTTCAACACGTGTGTTGCGCATGCTCGCGTCGTGAACAAACACATAGTTGACGTGCTGAAGAGTCGGTGGGGATGTCTTCGAGAGCTCGGGTACAAATCAAGTGGGCGGGGGATGTGGAACGCTCAATTGTGTGGATCAAAGCACGCGCTGTTCTGCACAACATGCTCATGGGACTCGGTGATGCGTGGCTCGATGGGCTCGCTGAATACGACGATGAATCCGACAGTGAGAGCGCGCCACCTGAAGATAGGGACGCTGACGCGTTCGCGTTCCGACGTGTGGTCAAACAACGAGCAATCGCTAAAGGAAGTAGCAAGGTGGTATACTTTGGCACCGAGAGCAACGACGCAACAGAGATAGTTAGACTATGGAAAGAGGCCGGCACAAAAGTCGCGAATGCAGCAATCAATGCAAGAGATCGTCTTCCGTCACGCCTGCACCTGGTAGTACGTATCGATCTCGTCGTAGTCTCATTTTGGCGCACCAGTTCGACAAGAAGCTCGTGGTTCCGCGCCTGCCGTTTCTCCTGGATCTCGATGTCGCGTTGAGCTTTCTCTCGGTTTGCGTTCTCCACTGCGTCTTTTCTTGGTCGAGAATTTGCATTTCAAGAGCGCCATCTTCATGTTCATGCTTCTCTCGTAAGCTTGCGAGAGCGAAGTACGGTTGCCCACGTTTGGCTGTTGTTGAGTGGCGTGGTCGCGGTGAGTGGCCAGTGGGAGCTGATGCTTCGGCACCTTCTGTCGCTTTTGACGATGGTAATCAAGTGCTGGTGACGTTGGAGCCTCAGACTGGCTCCTGATGGACGGGCGTCGAGTTGGTGTCTTGCCCACCGCACGTGGAGCTGCAGGTGCTGCGCACGCACTCGCGACGGCGAGCCCGACGAGATGTTTTCGTCGCTTTCCATCCTCTCGCTGTTGTGGCCCCTGTCGTAGTTGTCATAAGGCGCGCCATTGACGCATACACGGTCTGCTGAGGCGCTAGCCTCTTCGCACATGTGAAACCGTGCGTGTGCGTTAACCGCAGCCATATCTAACAGTGGGGCAGGCTTGATGTTTGGTTGCTCCAGGAACAGCGCCGCCATACGCGAAAAATGAGGGCAAACTTGCTTCCAATTTGCTGGCATGGATATTGCTGCCGCAAACGCTTCCTCAATCAACCACGCACCCGACTCCTACTGCGACTGCGACTGCTTCAGAACCGCACGAAACTTCTGTTGCAAGCGGGTGTCAAACTTCCCTCGTTTTCGGCACTATCCGATCGACAGTGTAGGCGGTCGGCTAGGTTCGGGCGAACTTCGGTGATTAAGTTCGCTAATTTGCGACGTGTGGAGTCTCGGCAACGATGGATAGACCCGGATCGACGAGCGTTGATGTGGTCAAGAGTGTTCGACATCGTCACAGCACCCGAAAGAGACTTAGTATGGGGATTTGTACTGGGATAGTGTTTAACGGTTAATTTAGTCGGCTTCTTTGCCTTTGGGAAGCAAGCGTGTTGAGAATCTGCCTGGGGCGCGCGCGGCGGCCACAGGTCGCCGCCGCACGTGTGATGCATCCAACACCACCACCCCCCGTGCCCGATAGGACGGCGCGTTAAACCCACCTCGAGTCGAAGAGGGTCGACTGATGTTACAAGAGGACACGCGTTCGAAAGCGAGGACATTTTTTGGGTCCCGACCGTGCACAGGAGGAAGCCGCGGTCGAAAGCGGAGACACATTTGCCCCCCCCGCGCACAAGAGGACAAGAGGCCGCACGAAACACCATCAGCATAGCGCCTGCGGACATCGCCAGGCCTACGATCACCCCCGGTCGATCGGATCGAAGCATCTCCGATCGACCACCTGACACGCGCCTCATGTGCGCAAGAACACACCTCAACACGCCGGAATAGCGAGCAGGCATCAGCGCCTGCCTGATCTACGTCGGAGCGCTTCGGTACTCGGCCCAGATGGAAAAGTTTTGTTGTGTGTATTACCACACTTCGACATGTATGTTGACCAGCGCTGCTGTATGTTGCGCGCTGTGAGGTGTGGTAGGTTCTTTTCTATCGTGTTCTGGTGAAAGTGCAATGCCATCTTTCCACGTGCCAGTGCTTTCGTCGGCTCCTGCCTTCCGTCAACATACATCTTTCCGCTCTTGCCGTTGATCGCCTCAAAGTTCTCTTTGATCTCTACCATGGTGCGATAGTCGTCGCTCGTCAAGTGTCTCTTTGACGGCCTCGCCGTGTCCATGTTCATCTCCAAGTCGTCGACGTATGAGTGTGAATGGAGCTGTCTGATCGTGAGGTGTACTGTACGAACAACAGTAGATAAAATGACTGTTAGACAGGTTAGCGATTGTTGACTATTGCAACCATGCCGTCACCCGCCAAGCACGCCACTATCTGCTTGCTTGTATCTCGTTGCTTGCGCGGGACGAATGCGGCTGGCGTTCTGCTCCGTGACCGTGTTGGTGCGACGGACAGCGAACTTGTCCGTGGTTGTTTGGTGCCCACGCGATGTCCTTCCTTTTGAGTTTCTTTTCAAATGCAAGATGTGCTAGCCGTTGTCAAATTTCACCAAATGCGCACACAAGCTCAAAATAAGCCACTTCCGGATGTGGCTGATTCGGAAAACACGTAAATGAGAAAAGAAGTAACAGAACAACAACGACACCGAGAAGAAGTACAAACAGATTAAGTCGGAAAATCGACAGGTTTGAAATCCCCTTTTTACGATAAATTTATAAGGCAGTTGGACAGCAGTAACTTCTCTGGATAGAATCTGGAGAATTTTGCCCCGTTGGGGATGAGCACTCATGCTGAGGACGACAACTGGTTAATTTGAAAGTTTGTATGCCCAGCGGCTCCCTCGATCCAAAGGCAATCTCTCATACAAAAAAGCAAGCTTGGTAGCGAAAGGTCACTATGCATTCCATTTCGCTACTACGGTAGTCCATTTCGTTACAGTATGTACTGGCGCTACTTGCGAACTTGCGGACTTCAACAAAGGGTGCGAAAACGACAATGAAGATGACAGTACTTTCAAGCTTGCTTACTTCGGGACGAATTTCGAGGCGGGAAAAGCAGCTGGTACCAGCTGCTTGTGTTGAAAGACACAGTACCAAGCGACGGACCTATAATCGGATAGGATCTCAGGTGTGACTGACTTCATCAAAGTATAGAGGCCACTAATTCGGAGCGTAAATCGCAAGAAATGGCGATCGCCGACTCTCGAGCGGCGCACGACCAAGGCGGGGGTCAAGGGAGGACGGACCCGCCAGACAAGACAGCGGACCAAGAAGTGGCGGCATTCACTATGGCCACCGAGACGGAAGCAGGAACAGAGACAGCCGAAGCGGACGGAGGGGGCCCAACCACAGCGGAGAAAAAGGTAGGTATAGCCGATAAGATTGAACCGGAGGCGACCACGGAGGACAAGAAAGCGACCGAGCGGCAGCGATACGGTTGCAGAGCGGAAGACAACGAAGACAGCATGAACCAGCGGGAGGGCTTTGAGGCGATATTACAAGCGCGTACCAACTCAGCGGACGACGATACGAGCGAAGTCAAAAGACATAGTGCGCAACTGGTCAAAGCAGTGTACGTACGAATGTACTTTGGGCGAAAGGCCCACAAGGCCGACGCTGGCTACCCAAAGCTGACAGGCGACGAAGCCGACGGGATAGCTGGCCTCTTCATGACGTTCATGACCGGCGACCAACCACAATACCAGGCGTGGGAGCTGCTCATGCAGGAGGTCGCACGACTGCTCCACAAATCAACGTGGAGTATGAGGCATATCGTAGCGTCCATGAAGGACCACCAGAAGCTGAGTAAGGGTGCAACGGAGGGGCCGTGGGCGAGCGCTCATCACGACCAGCGCCAATGCCAGCGGAAAAGTATAACAGCAAGGACAACAATGAGGAGGAGGGAGCGACGTCCTCTACGACAGCAACACCTACGATGAAGCGGAGGGATACGAAATCGTACTATACTGCAAGAAGGCGTTTGCCCCAGAGGTCAAACCACGGGAACCCACCGCACTGGAGCAGGAGATCATGACAGGCATTGCGGAAGGCCACATCGTGATCAGGAGACTCCCGCAGTTCCTCCGCATTGTGTGCTCCGGCGACAATCTGATGCGCTTTCAGCTTACAATCAAGGCTCAAGTTGAGGGTCATCTCCAAGGTCGACTGAACGACAACATACCGGTGTACGCCAATCACCAGACGAAGAAATGCATCGTCGACGTGGTGATGCTAGCGGTGAAACGGCGCAGAGAGCAAAACAACAAACTCATCCAGATGCTGCGCATGGTAAAGAGGGTGAAGTACCATGCCAGCGCTCACTCCCTTAAGTTTTTGTTTTTCACTAGGGAGGAAGCGGCGCACTGGGCAGGAGTGGACGTAACGTTTCGACGCCAGACGATCAAACTCATAGACGTCAACCAACGGGCAGGCGACAGCGGATAACACAGAGCAGAATGTCAACGCGTTGAACACGCAGCTGGGGGCGGATGGCGCAAAGAAAAGCGACCAACGTTTCCGCTACTGGGATCACCTCCTAAACGTCTCCAGCTTCATGGACATCGGCAATTTCCTGGCTTTGCTGCGCGCGAAGTTGGCGGGGCAGAACTCACGGCGTTGTCGATCGACAGCACGGGCGCGCAGTCAGAGCATTCCTAGCCCTGGGAGCTCCTTTTCCCAACGTGTGACTGCCCGTCAGGCCTGGAGGGCGTGCGCCGAATCTTTTTGGATAACCGCCAAATTCTGATCCACCATGTCACGACTCACAGGCAGCCTCCGTGTCTGATCTGCGGGACCTCAGGCCACCTCGCCAAAGCCTGTACCGTAAGCGCGAACGAGCTCATGAGCATGAACTGCATCCTCTTCACGCGAGCGAACCTTATGAGAGACACGCAAAAGGCGGCGTCATTCGGAAGCGGGCTAGAGATGAGGGATGCCTTCAATAAACGGGCGGCACGGAGCGAAGAGACCCAGCCAGAAAGACAACTCCAGCTACAACAGCAACCGAACCCAAAACAAGAGATGACCATGATCAACAAGGTGCCGAACAAACAGCCAATGATCACGCCGCCGCAGGAACGCAACGGATGGACCACTGCATCACGTAAGAACAAGAACAAAACAAACAATGTGAGAACAAACAGGAACAGAACCAAACATGTAACACGAAGGAAGAAGCCATAGATAGAAGGAGAGAAAGAAGAGGAAGTGATCAGACACGAGGAACCAGAGGGCGAGCCGGGGACTGCAGCGTCAGCCGGGAAGCCACGCGTAACAGCAGCAGACATCAAGTGGTCGAAGAAGGTATTCGAGCACAGGAACACGATCATGGCGGCGCAAAAGCACGAAACGGAGGTGACCCAACCCATCATCGCAGCGGCTGCAGCAGTGGAGATCGAGGGAGACACGCAAGAGATGATAATAGAGTGTAATGCAGGCGATAGGAGCACTTAGCAACGAGACGCCGAAAAGCTGTAACTGCCAGTTGCACGCGCTGGCAGAGGTAGTACTCCAGAGCAGCTTCAAGAACGCAGGCGGCCAAGAAAGCCTCGAGAGTACAATGGCAACTATTAAGCAAGCGGTGCAAGGGGCAGCGATGCTAGGCTTTGATGAAGAGTTCGTACAATCGCTAAGGGGAGCGCTCCCTGCCAACGTACACAGGTAGTGCAAAGACATGACCAATGAAGAAACGAAGGCCGAGGTGCACGATATTTTGCAGATATCGCCGGAAGCCCTTCCGGCGCCAACGACTTCGTGACGATACAGCAGTGAGGCCGAGCGGAGACGCTTCAGACGGCTGCCAAAAACCTCAACAATCGAATCTACGTTCTCACAGCACTAGGAGTCGTCAACTTGTGCTGTGCAGTTTTCCAAACGGCGTCTGTCAAGACGAACGGCGGCTTCCGACACACGGCAGTCGAAATAGCGACGCCAGAGGAGGACTGGATCCCGCAGGTAATGACAGAGCGGCAAATAGCGCTAACCACGGGCGCGACGTTCCCCATCATCGTCGGCTACGAGAAACAGCACTACAGCTTCAGCATCTTCTTGGGCGACAGCGAACGAGGAGACAGCCAAACCGAAGTTGACAGCGTTGCAGCAAGTGGGGAACGCAGGCAAAAACCAGCAGGCGCCCCGCAAGCAGAAACCCTAAGACGCGACAACACGCGGACCAAGTGCCTAGAAGCAGTTCAACGGCAGCTGGCGGGGGCCTTTGATGACAACCAAGCAACGATGGCGACAGTGAGAGCGACGAAGGAACGGCGGCGCCAGGTGAAAGATCGGTGTGCGACTGGGAGACAGGGGAGCACCCCTGGGACGACGACAACGATAGTGTCCGATCGGAGGATCTGATCGAGGCCATCGGATACCCGACTGTGCCGCACGACGAGAAGACGCAGCTCGCAGTGCTCCTCGTAGCATACAACGAGTGACGCAGAGAACTAACACGATTATGACCACAGGACGCAACCGACTCACAGCAGCAGAACGCAATGGATGCCCACCGCTGACATGAACAACCCCGACACGAGCAATCAACGGCACAAACAGTTTTAGACGTCGGCGGGGACGCTACTCCAGTGGCAGCACAAACTACGTACCAAACAAGATGAGAGCGCAAGCCGACACGACAGCACAAACGCACACAAGGACGACACGGGTTTGGAGTGGACACCATCGAGCAACTACGACAGCAACGAGTTGATAGGAGACAAGCGCGAGAGAGAAGCCACGCCGACGAACAAAGTCGAGGCGGCATACGCAGTGGTGAACAGGCGGTACCATTCAAGAAGAAGAAAGCACATCGCATGCTTCACCAGGACGGCACAAAGATACAAGACCGGAGAGAGCAAGCGCTAAAGTGGCAGATGGTATGGGATGCGCGTAAAGCGGACTGGAAGGCAATCTACTCACTCGAGTTCCCGACGGTCAACAGCGACCAGCCCACGTGGTCAAGAGCAGCCCTGGCGGCGACAGCGACACTCGTCAACTGGATGCGAGTGTCGACCAGTCCACACTTCATCATGAACCACCTCCACGACCCTATCATCGTGGACTTAACGCGGCTTTGGCGACAAGAACTCACAACAATGGAGTTCAAGGCGCTGCAAGAGACCACAACCGAGCCGGACGTCAAGACTCTCATCATGGGGTGAAGGAGGTGGCTGCTGGTGGCAAAGACGATGCAAAACCAAGTGGCGATCCTCGGCTCACGCACGGAGTGGACAGTCCTTCGTGAGAAACGGTACAAAGGACGCAAAGTACTCGCACTCTGCGCGGAGGGAAGCGCCAGGTACTGGTGCAGCTGTTGCTGCGTGCTGCAGTGTGTACAGTAAGGAAGTGCAAGCGCCAATCGGCAGAGCCGGTGCCTCGCACACAAGCCCGCAAGGACTTCTTTCCAACCTCCATCAAGCAGCAGAGGCACACGAACAACTTCACAAGGCGCTGGTTGAACTCCGGGATGGAGGCGGGTGGTCGGGTCTGGGGATCTTCTTCGCAACACTGCAGCCACGGGACGACGAGGACGGAACCGCTGAACTTGAGTACTAAGGGCACCGCCACGCCAGGAAGCAGCACGACGGGAACCAGAGAGGGCACCGACGACGTCGGTAAGTTCCACGAGCTGCACCAACAATTCTACAACAGACGACCGCGACAACACAAAGGAGGCACGACACGGACAACCACTGTCCTGTTCCAGAGTGTCCGTGGTTTCAAGACGCAACAGAGAACGAAATGGCACGCAGCATGGAGTGGCGAGAGAAGACGAAGCCGTAGAGACATCATCGTGCTACAAGAAAGGCACGTGGTATCTGCGGAGGAGGCGGAGCAACTGAACAACAGCTGGAACAGGATGTGGGTAATCGCGGACGAGAGCATGAGGACCTTATTCTGGTAATTGGCCGGAATCCGATCTTCAGGCGTGGCCATACTCGTAAATCCGACAACGGTACTGGCACCCAAACCCTACGACGAAGCAAAGTGGACAGAACAGCACATAGCGATCACACTCGGGCGAACGATCTAAGCCAACGTGTATGCCCCGAATACTCGAGCAGAGCGAGGGCAGTTCTCCAAAAAGTTGCGGCGAAACTACAGCGGGAGAGCGGATAAACTGATTCTTGTCGGCGACTTTAACTGCCTGTTGAACGAATAACGGGACCGGTGGGGGCGGAGGCAAGACGAGCGAGCGGAAAGCCCGGTGCTGTGGGAGCTGTGCGAACACCTCGACTTGCACGACGCACTCGAACTGGCAGCCGGCGAGCCCAACATAACTCGAGAGCGGCACCAACACTTACCCTGTCAAAGAGGACGGAGCGCCAGCCGCATCGACACGTTCTATGTAACAACCCATCTCAGTGGCTTGGTTCAATGGGAGCAGGCGGAGATACCGAAACGGCACTCCGGACACCTAGTCGTGGTTCTCACGCTAAAGGATGCTACGCGAAGGACACCGACGTGCCAGCAAGCAAGGGTCCAGTACCCGGTACGTACAGCAGACCCGTCGGTCGTGAGCGAGACCATGCAGAAGCGGATCACGATCATATGGAAATGTATCAAATAGAGGGAACAAGTCAGCTGGGAACAGGGCAGTGCGCGACTCAAAGACGACACCAACTGCGTCGCTAAGGCTGAGAGGAGAAGAACCCAATCGGCGATGAAGCGGACGCAACAACGGGAGTGAAAACCCCGTGAAAATCCTGGAGTTCGCGAATGAAACTCATCAAGGCAGTGGCGGAACGACAACGGGAGCGCTCAGATCTCAAGTTTGGGGTCACGATGAGCTCAAATCCGGCGCAAGAACGGCACTTCTTCGAGAAGATCTCAAACTGGACGCGCGACGAAACCGTTTCCAAATGAGCACAGCCCGTCGAGACCTCATGCATCTGCCGCAGACATCATGGCGGCCGAGTGGACCCACATCATCAGTTAAGACCACGCGCAGATGGCGCCGAAGCGACGAGAGCGCCTATTCGACAACCACGTACGGTTACCAGCACACCGAACGGTATGTGCTAGTTGGAATGACTGACTCTCTCAGCCGATTCGTACAGCGAAGTCGAGTAGGCAATCTGGAGTATGGCGAGACACAATTCACCCGGGCTGAACCAGTTGCCGAACGACTTCTTCATCGACTACAGAGAGGAGCTGATACCTTGGATCACACCGCAATTCAACGAGATACTCTGGGGGGAGACATTCCACAGGATTTCGCGCAAGAGTTGATCATCCCGCTCAGGAAGAAGGGCGACTCTGACAATGCCATGGATTACTGGCCGACCACACTCCCGCAGTCGTGTTACAAGGTGATCGCGAAGGTGCTGGCGAATCAAGTACGGGACGGCCTTTGTGCTGTTCACGCTCAAGCGCTTTGGATTCAACAGTGGCTTCGTGCGACTAGTGGGCAAGCTTCACGGCAACACAGTGGCACAGTTCGTGGTGAATGAGGAGCTCAGCGCAGGTTCCAGTGCGGTCCGGCATCTGCATGGGCTGCCGCTGGCCCCGCTCCTCTTCATCATCGCCGCGGAGACATTGACACTGATGCTCCAGGGGGACGCGCAGCTGCGCGGGATCCCAGTACCAGGCGGCTACAGGGAGATAGTTACAGTTGTAGTCTTTGTGGAGGACACTGCTGTCTATCTGCGGAACGCCAAGCTGATCGTGAGGCTTCTGGTCCAACTCAACGTGTTCGAAGAACTCTCGGGGCTCAAAGTACAGCCGACAAAGAGCGTGATCATCTCCCTCAACTCGGCGATTGTTTAAACTGAATATGCAGGGATCCCGGTACTCCAACCATGGAGTACGATAAGGTCCTTCGGAGTGCGAGTGGGTCCCCGAGAAAGGGCGACTGTTAACTTGCAGTACCGCATCGCCGGACTGAAGGCGCGTCAAGCAACGGCTGCGCGCGTCACGACGTCGGTGGTCGAACCCGTCAAGATCCTGAACGTGGTCGCCCTTCCAGCGATCATGTTCACTGCCCAGTTCAGCAAGGCAAGTGACCGCACGATACAAGACCTCGCCAACCCACAGAAACAGTTCCTATGGAGCCAAAAACTCAGCACCACAGGCAGCAGGCGCAAGCGCAAGGTCAACCCGGGGCTCCTCTTCTCGCATGTCAAGCACGGAGGCCTCGGGTTTTCTCTATTCGTGTGGCAATGAAAGCGCTGCACATGCGACGGGCAACGGGCTGGCTCTGAGCGAGGACAACGTGTACAAGACATGCTGGAAATACCTTCTCCAGCGGGGGAGGCGGAAGGAGAATACGTGCATACCAGAAGAAGCCGGGCAGCGACGCACTAGAGCAGCACGGGCAAGAGTGATAGTGCCTGCGAACGACATGGAGCTCGTGATTCAGCACTGGGTACGACAGGAGAACAGAGCAGCCCACTGGCGCGAAGAAGCCCAGAGCCAGCAAAAGATGATGAAGGAGACAGCAACCGTGACGTGGACAGCCAACAGCAAAGCGATCCTCTAAGTGGCGGGTGGATGGACACACACGGACTGGAAACTCACGCCGGAGGAAGTCAACTTCTGGCCTGTCTTTGGCAGGGCAGACAATCCGTGGATATTGGACGAGGAAGGCAAGATGTTGATCCCAAAGCGGTACACGCAGCTCCACGCTTGCCGACTGACACGGCTTAACATTCACCGACTGAACTAGACACGATGGAGCATCACTCCCTGGCAAAACGGCACACGAAGGACGAAGCTACAAGAAAGGCGGCTGCGAGACTGGTTCGTGAGTATCATGTTTGCAGCCCAGAGATACCAGTCGGAGGGAAGATCGCGCTCACTACGGAGGTCACACTCTGGAACGCTCCGAAATTCCGGCTGCAGTACTAATGGGAGACGAGAGGGCTGGGGATAACGATCGGCAGGGCGACAGAACGCGACGGGGAACAGCGGCAGTTCATCGCGCTGCGGCGTACAAGGGACAACTTGACCAGGACCACACTGGGCGGTAACGAGACAGCAGAGACGAGACAGGACATGCGGACGCTCGAGAGGGCAGAGTCGAAGACGGGGATAATGTTCGTTGCCCACCCGCTCGCTTGCGACACCATTTGGAGAGCGGAAACCAGCACACATCCAAAGCATCTACGACGAGAACCGGACCGACAACAGAAGCGCAGCTTGTGAGAACTGCTTATCCATCCACGCAGGCGAGCAGCGATCGACAAGATCAAAGCAGTGCGCGAGACGACACCCTGGCATGAGCATCAGTAATGACAGACCATCGCTAAGGTCTGGGAGACAGGAGGTGGACTGACCCACTTCCAGCAGTGGGTCCATTATCGCAGCTGCACGCTGCAGGTGAAACTGGCCCACGCCCGCCGGAGCATCAACAGGGAGCGCCCGCTCAACACTGGCTGCTGGAATATGAAGGAACAACGGCACACATCCTCTGGGAGTGACGCAGATCGGAAGCAACATGGGGCCTGGCTCTCACCAAATGGACGCAACAACGCATACGGAGGAAGCTGCGGATGCACGGTGACGTGAAGCGCAACGGAACATCGCAGTGAGGCAAGCATCGCCACCAGCGCCCGGCTTAAATCAACGGCTCCGGGAGCAGTACGGCTTTCTGGGAGGCGAACATGCGGACGCAATGGAGAAGATCTGGAAGATCGTCACGATGGTAACAGTTATCACCCTCTGGCAAGCGAGGAACGACACAGTGCACAGCTAGCAACCATCAACACCACTGGAGGTCCCCGGTCGTGCGTGGCAAGCAACGATACGACAATTGCGGGCAGCCAGTACCCGCTTGGCAAGAGCCAAAGAAGCCAGGACGGCGGGCATCACAATGTGGCTGTGTGTGAGCATCCTGGAGCAAACACAGCCAGATGGCAGCGAGGAGAAGCGGCAAACAGCACGGCTGTACTTCGACGGCGGCGCCAGGGACAACCTGGGGCTGTGTTGGAGCGGATATGTGCTCCTCAAGCGCGACAACAAAAACACCTGGGCGATGGATGAGTGCCGCAAAAAGATCCAAGGCGGGAACCAAATGAACAACTACGGGGAGTATGAGGCGCTACGTGAAGGAATGGCACTGTCGTGGCTGAGAACAGAGAGGGCGATGACGCACCTGCAGATCCGCGGCGACATCAACATGATAATCAAGCAAATGACATGGAGAGCACGCGTCCCGGCAGAGAGATTGGAAGAGAGCGACAAAATAGCGAAGGAGATCAGCCGCGAGTTCGGCTGGGTCTCGTGGGGACATGTGCGACGCGAACGGAACCAGATGACCCACTTTCTGGCGAACGTAGCGGTGGACAGCGAGGGCAATCACACCATGACAACAACCGAAACGGGCGCCGACCAATACCGACACGAGAAGGTCCAAGCGTTCATGTATAAAAAACGACACCAACGGCGGAGAGGGTGGCCGGGAGCCTAGCACCCTGCTTCTAGCATTCCAACAGGAACATGATAAGCACACGCCAATAGATTTCCTTCGCAACAACAACAACGAAGATGACAGTGAGCTGGACTACCAAAATCACGCTGCTTCTCTTGGTATGACCAGTGGACGCGCAATCGTGCGACAGGTTCAAAAAGAACACGTTGACGAGCGTCCGGTGCCCGACGTCGTTCCTCGTGTCGACGCCGTGCACGTTGTACACGCCTAGCATGAACGCGTCGAAGCCGCGCGTTGAGCTGGGCTCAACAGTGGGCAAGTGCAAGCAGTAGACGGCGTTCTCACCGCCCAGCGCGCCAATGGAGAGCTGTACGGCCACGTACCAGTGCATGGAGGGTATCCTGGTGAGCGGCGGGGAGTGGTTGCAGGCGCTGGACGACATCAAGTGTGCCAGCGCGGTCTCCATGGCGCTGGTGACCGAGATCAACTCGCTCGTCTATATCCCGACGTCAACCTTTACTGTGTGCGTGGCCAACTCTGCCTCCGCCCTGTTCGTCTTGCTGTTTGATCTGGTGTGTGTGCTGAATGTGCAAGTGTGTTGTGTGTTGCAGCGGGTGAGTGTGGGTGTATGTTTATAAGTGGATGGCTCTAACTGATGACCCAACCGCGCTCTCGCATGGCTGTGCTTGCTATGGAGTTCATCGGCCGCAACAGTCGACTGACTGGTGACCCGACGCTAGACACCCGCAAGGGCGACGTGACGAATGTGGTGCTCAATCGGAGCTACTTCAACACGCCTGCAAGAGTCAAGAGAATGTACGTTTGCGAGCGTGCATTGCTTTGTATACCATGCATAGTCTCTGGCGTCGGCTTTTCTAACCGGTCGGTCGCGTTTCGTCGGCTGTGGTTATCCCCCCGCCGCCGTACAGGCACCTGCTCCGCCTTAACTTGCGTAACGCGCTCGCGACGTACAAGCTGAGCACTACAGATAACAATGATTCGCAACGCCCGACACTTCGCAACGCCCATTCGGATCAACTGATTATGTTGATTGCTTTCTGGGCCTGTGATTTGGAGGCATAAAAAAGACAATTTCGCTGTTTTTCTCTATCCCAATCATTAATATGCTCTCAAAAAACTATTGAACAAAGTAAGAATTGTTTATTCGCGAGAGGTAGCTTGGTTTTACTATTGTTATTTCGCTGACATTTTTCATGTTCCACCCTTAAATCTATCTCGACTAAAGTCAAAACGTACATTAAAACTGTACCTGTCGTTCATTGGTTGGAATGAGCACACTGATCTTGCACCTCTCTTGTCCCCTCTGGACAATTTCACTACTGGTAAGTGGTTGATGTTGAATCGGTTGGCGTTGCGAATGGTCGTTATCTGTCACCTCAAGACACTGAGTCTCGTGAATGTGAACCTGGACCAAGTGCCTGCACAGCTGACTTCCCTGTCAGCGCTAAGCGAGCTGTATGTCCCTTTGCTCGCCCGCTCGCTCACTTTCGAGTCATAGAGAAGGATTTCTGACGTGCGACCCCACCCCCTCTCGTCAGTTGAACGCGATCCGTGTGTTCGTTTACAGCGATTTGACCAAGAACTACCTCACGTCATTCTCGGGGTCCGCCAACGGTGCCTTTGTCAGCATGAAGACCCTCACCAGCCTGTGCGTGGTGTGTGCTGCTGCCAGCGACAGCTCGCTGTGACGAGAACCTGCTCGAGCTGAGCGCACAATGTTAGAGAGAAGCTCTATACCCTGCACACTTGTCACTCGTCCATGGGCTGTGTTGTCGATCCCAGAAACCTAGCTGAGAACGACATCACAGAGCTCCCAAGTGCGCTGCCGCCTGCCATCGACACGTTGTACGTGACTTGTTGGTGGAGAGAGAGGTGGGGTAGGGGGTACGTACTTGTTGTAATACGCCACTAGGACAGACGAACTCTCTGTTGTTGCTGCAACTGCTGTGGCGATCATTGCCACGACCTCCTGGTAGGAATCTGACGGGTAACCCACTGGCATCGATCCCGGACGTGATCTTCACGACGCCGACCCTGAAAAACGTGTACATGCGGGACTGCAACCTGACGAACGTGCAGCTGACGACGGAGCAGTTCGTGCTCCTGACACGGCTGGCAGTGTTTAACGCGACGATCATGGTGACTGAGTGCGCGAAGGGGTTCGAGCAGCGTGACCTGCCTACAACGACGGTGTGCCTCGTGACGGAAAAAGAGCGCGGCGGGAGCAACACAGTGGTGATTATCGTGTGCGCCGTGGGTAGCGCGGTGGTGGTGGTAGGTCTGGTGGCGTTCATCATGGCGCGCCGCCGCCACCGGTCGCCAATCATCGACCCGACAGACAAGTCAACGTACAATCTGTACGTCGACGGCACGGCGGGGACGCTCGAGGACGGCTCGGACACTATCGCGCCTGCGATCTGGAACGATCCGGAGCTGCAAGCGGTGCGAATCGATCACCGCGACGTGGAGCCGATCAAGCTGCTGGTGCGTGGCGGGTTCGGCGAGGTGTGGCTCGGGTTGTACATGGGCGTAAACGTGGCGATCAAGCGCCTGCTTAGCGATAAGAAGTCGATGAACGACGCGCTGCAGTTTGCGACAGAGATCCGTCTGATGGCGCGGCTCGAGCACCCGAAGATCCTGCGTTTCATTGGCGTGTCGTGGGCGAGTCCGCTCACGATCCAGGCGGTGACAGAGTTCATGGACTGCGGCGACCTCAAATCTCTGCTGGACTCGAACCGCTCGTCGTCGCTGACGTGGGCGAACCTTAAGTGCCAGATCGCCATCGACATTGCCGACGCACTCGTGTACATGCACACGCTGAGACCGAAGCTGAACCACCGCGACCTCAAGTCCCGGAACGTGCTCATCGACGCGCAGATGGAAGCGAAGTTGAGCGACTTTGGAATCTCTCGGGACTGGTCGGTAGAAGAGACAATGACTGCGGGCGTGGGCACAGCGCGCTTTAATCACTATCAAACCCGAATAGCAAATCTGGACATACTTTAACCATGTAGTTTCTTGTCAACGGGTTCATGATCCCAAATATGGAGAGAGCAATCATACAGTTAGTGATAAATATGAGGTAAATCACCTGTTTCGTCAACACTTGTCAACACTTGCCATTTTGCAACATCAAGTGCATTTGACAAACGCCCACCCCCACCCCAACATGCCGTACATCCACGTCTCGAGCAATGTTGCTGCCGCTGGCATCGACACCGACGCCTTCACGCGCGCGCTCTCCAAGAGCCTCGCAGAGTCGCTCGGCGTGCCAGAGCAGCTCCTGCTCGCCAAGATCTCGCTCGACTCGCCCATGCTCATGGCCAAGAAGACCGACGTACGTCTCGCGCCTCTGGCTCGCTTCTAACCTCTCGCTCTGACGTTCCTCCCCGTTTCATCTGTATATGGCTTCGTTCGTGACAGCCGTGCGCATTCGTGGAGATTCGCAGTGTGCAGATCGACCCAAAGAAGAATCCGGCGGTCGTGAAAGCCGTGACGGAGACCTTGACTGCGGTGCTCGGCGTGCCCGCGAAACGCGTCTTTGTGAACCTGCAGCAGATCGCGACGACCCATTGGGGCTTCAACGGTGTCACAGCCGCCTCGCGGCTTTGAAAAGCGCATCCTCTCGCAGTTGGAGCGTCACCTCGCGAGGGCTGACGCACTTCAATGCAGCGCACACCAATCCAAGTTACGCGGGTAGCTGCTTTCTTGCCATACAGTACTCGACGCGTGCGCGTTTCGTTTCGCTGGGCGCGTTTTGCTGTCATTTTGCCCAGAAACCGAGGCAATCGCCATCAGCGGCCACGAACACTGTACTGTGCGATCAAATCGCATCGTGCAGCCTGAACCGTGCATGCTATACGATGAGGGTCAGATAGTATGCGGATGGGAGAGCGACATTAGAAGGAAGCTTCGGACGCCCACAGCTCTAGGACTGCGAAAACGACACAGCCGCAAACGGTGTCGAGTCAGTCCCGTCCAGTGTCAATTTTGCAAGTTCCGCAATGAGAAGCATCGACACGACCACGTGAAGGAAGCAGCTGCTACAGTAGTTAGTTCAATGAAGAACACGTGACGATCATAGCAGAGCGTAGCGTGGGGTACGTCGATAAAACTTGATTACCGAACGCGTTCATGGAGACCCACACGCAC
>JAASFJ010000474.1:0-21574 GCA_023333755.1 Globisporangium uncinulatum
CCAACCACAGCGAATATTATAAGCGATTATAGATGTCATTCGATAAAATCAATAATTGTCGACGAATCAAATTAAAAAACTACTTTTTGTGTACCACAAAAACCAAGCTGCACAATTAATTTTGGTACAGAGTAGTACTGTGTGTATGCACGGTGTGTGTGCCTGTGTAGAGGGAAGTGGGATAGTTTGTCGTAATATTTCGAAAAATATGAATTGTTCCTTGATTTGCGAACGTAATCAACATCTCCAGATTTCGAGTGTGTCACAGGGCTTGGCCGTGACTGACTTGCACGTGGACTTATGAGGAAGCTGCTTTTTCAACTGTCTTTTATTATGTTTTGGTTTTGATATGGTGATGAAACTAAGGGAAACTAAGGCTGCCCAGCAGTCACTCATTAGTGGTGCCTCCTGATTGGCTAAAAGGGCGCTCCCTTCAGCCAATGGGAGATAACCAGCTAACAAGGGATAAAACCCTGGAGGTGTCCGAACAGGGACGCGCTTAGTTGAAACTACGAACGTACCTACTCGGGTGTGTACGGTGACTCCGTTACCGGGTGCACGTTTGTCGATTGTGGGTGTGAGATGGTTGGTCAGCAATGTGTGCCTCGCTGTTGCCGGCCACTATTGTTAATAATTTGTGGCGCGTTTCAATCAAGATGGCGTCCATTAGTGGTTTGTAAGCGATGCTGTAATTCACTCAGTGGTGATTGTGTTTGAACAGTTCACCACGGCTAGTGATATTGTTTTCGTTGTATTGTTTCCGCGTTTGGAATGTTTGATGTCGGATATGCGGCGACATAAATGGTCGAATGTGTGCCTGCGTTCGTGTTCGATGTAGGATTTTGTCTGTACGATGGAGTTAAACCGGGATGTGTGTATGTGTCACATGTGTTACGTTGCACATGTGTTTTTTTCACATGTTCATCGGTACAACATTGGTTGATGGGGGGGGGTAAGCTTCAGCGAGTACAACAAATTATTTACTGGAGTCCAAAAAGTGGGCCAACTTCTTGACCATTGTGATTCATAGATGACGTTAGACGTGGAAGTTTTGAGAACATAAACTGTGAGCGTGAATTAGCTTCAAAAACGGCATATGCGTTCTGGAGACTATATATCTCAGGGTTGTGAAATATCGTCTGAACTTATGTGATCTCTGCTTCATTTTGGACGTATATAGTTCATTATCATCAAGTCTTGAGCGAAAATTACAAGAATATCGATGATTCGCTAAAGTATAAGCTTTCTAAAATCGTCATAGCCCCACTCTTACACATCAGACAGAAATTGTGTTTGAATGGTTCTGATCGCAACTCAAAGGCTTTCAAATGAATGACTAACCTTGCTGATCCGAGCCATATTCGAAAGTTTTATTTCACATTACAAAATTATATGGGGCTTTGCCTCCTTGACTTAGAGTCTGGGTGTTAATATGCCAATTCATAATACCTCCCTCCTACAATTATAACATAATGAGACTGAGTTCTATGGATTCTATCCAGAGTAGCTACAGCCGTCCGACTGGAGGTCTGATTGGATCCCAACCCTTATACATTCGTATCATCATTTATTTCGCAATACAATCATTAATAAAAGTACCTCTAAAAGCTAATGGAATCGTCAATATTTTTGGTTTGTCGTGATTCTGCTCGGGTTAGGGTTACTATACCACATTCGTGCTACCGCACCTCCTCAAATTCATGCATGGTGTAAAATTCATCCGTAATATAGTATACAAGCACAATTACCTACCCATTGTGATATGCTCTAAACTTATAAATGATATGTGATATCGACCGACGCCCGGGTCATCTTCAGCATAAACCACTTGATTGGAGCTCTATTGAAAATAGCGGAGTGAACATGAATCGCTGTTGTGGAGACGTATTTGGCTGATCCAGGTTGGAGACCGTACCACAACAGAAGTTGCACTATGGCATGAAAGCGCGGCTTATCAGGTACACTCGATACTCTAATCGTTATAGCAACGCACGATTTACGGGATCGCGATTCCGTTTCTGCCGCGAGCCGATCGTGGGGCCGAATTGAGCGAGGCGTCTGATCTTATTTATACAGCGGCGCCCCATCGCGACCGCAACCACCAGTGTCGGCGTTGTCAGTAACAGTCACGTCGGTGCCACCGCGGCGTGGCTCAGTCGCATCAGTCTAAAGTTGGCTCTCATCGGTGTACGATAGCTGTCCTTGACCATCAATATCGAGCAGATCTTGTTTTACACAACACTCGACCAGCTCAAGGGTCTCGGTTCAGTCGACTTGCCATCGTTTCGTGTATCGATAAAGTTCGCTTATCACTGTCCTCACAGTCATGGCAGCTCTGTTTGCGAGCATCCACCCCGAGTCGACCATCGTCTCTCATAGTGTAAAATATCACAGATCAATTAGTGGGGGCGTACCTACCTCGACCCAGCAACGCATCAACAAGAACAACACTGTTACTTCGTTCAGCGAGCACAACCATATTATCCTGGTAGGACTGGCTGTGCCACCTGCGTGCCTTCCGTCAGCTGTTCGAGGAGCAACCTCGTGATCTGTTAACGCAGGGAGTGACAGTGCAAATAGCTTGCTATCGCGTACATCGTCTACGGTGTCCACGTGTTGCAGTACCGCAACTTATCCGGCACAGCGTGACTGAGCTGCAGAATGATGCAGATCATCCAGTGTAAGTATTTTATTTCGCACAACGAGACTGGACTGCCCAATGGTGTAGACTATCCCACTCTTTTTCGAAGCGTCCAATTGAACGCCAGCTATACGGATCACTTACACATTTGATGCAGCCCTACCGTGACATACGGCAGCGCTCATCAGCTGTGTGATGAACGGCGTTGACCTCGACCCTGAGGCGTGTCTAGAGGGAACGAGAATGATTTGCGTTAGCGACTGTCTACGTCGCACGGTTTCGTTTATTCACCGCACTCCACCAGCGTTCGGATGACAGCATGGTAGCGGCATGCCTACCATCTACCGCGAATACCAACAGATGCCTTATCGTGTGGTGTCGTGCGCTACGACGACACCGTATCGGACAGGCTCCGCCATAATAGCCACGGGTAGCTCAAGAAACATGGATACTCTCCTTCGTCGTGTTAACGACTGCTTTCAGTAAGGGTTGTTGCAATGTTGCTTTTAAATGGTCGCGTCCGTCAAAGACGGAATGCAGTCTTTGCCCAGATGCGTCTCTGAGGTTCAGTCGCGCCTACGCCGCACGAGCGCTCCGATAATGGTCATGGGTTTGGTTTGCGCGTCGAATGCGAGCAGCAACATCTCGTTTCGCACTTATTTAATGTTGACATTGGTAGCCAACAAGACCTGTTGCATTAGGATTTTTTATTTTCGCGCAGCGAACGGCATAGTGTAGATTGCTAGGAAAGAAGCATCGTCAGCGCTGACGTCAAAGCCTTCCTTCACCAACATTGCACCATCCTCGAGGTGCAAGTACTAAAAGGCGGTGAAAAGCGACGTGTGCTCAGCTGCCGCTGATGTTGCGTTACTGTCGCCGTCAAAAGATATGCGCTCAGGATCATACCGACAACCATAGCGCTGTGGTTGATGAGATCTGACATCGCGATTACAAACACATGCTCTGCAGCACGTGATATGTCAGTATTTCCGTTCTTGCCCATCCCGGCGAAGTTGGTGCCGCAAACGATGAGCCCAAGGATGACTTTTTGTGGTTGAGAGGGACAACCCGCGAGAGTGGTGATTTTTTATTCGTCACAGCCATCCGTGTTGATGCCGTGCTGGGTGACATCGGCGATGATCTAGATATGGCTGGGTGACGCAGCGCCCATTAGCGGTCTGTGAAGCTCGCCATCTGCACCATTGATCAGCACTGGATGAAACGCGCTAAACGCGCTCGTACAGAACAATGTGGTGGGCAGATGTGCAACCTGCAAGAGCGTAGCCCGGTCAGTAAACCACGCTTGAGGGCACCTGGAGTAGCTCTAACACGAACGTCGCTCACGTTCCCGAACACTACCGCGTTTCTCAACAAACGCTGCTGGCGTCGTCCAGCAACTTTTCCAGTCACCGCCTAGGTGTCTCGCGCTGCTGTCCAGCATCAAGAGGTGCTGTTAAGGGATCGAGGTAGCGATTTGTATATCCGTCGCCCCACGACTGGATGGTCTTGTAGTTGTCTGTGAAAAGGTCCAGTTCTTCCATTTACAGTGAGCCTGCTAATGTGGCAATTGATATACCTGAAGAAATTAGCTCATTGACTACCTGGTATTAGTATATGATAGCACACCGATATTATTCCACAGGAAAGGAAACATCGCCACAAGATGCATATAATTCAGCGCTTCTCCGGGCACAGCACGGCATTGTCCAACGAAACCATGCGTATAAGCGTATAAAAACGCCAAAGTGCAAATCTGGATTTTTAGGGCTGAAAATGGAAGGGTTTTCAAATTCTCATAAAATGAGCGTTTCTAAACCCTGTCATTTGCTCGGCTCCCTTAACCCCTCATTACCAAATGTTGTATAAGACAACATAGTAAAACTTGTGGTATAAGACAACGTGTTTCTTTTGACTTCAAGTTCAGTTGCGATATTCACCATGTTATTATATTTGATCGATAGACGTTCATACTTTGTGACCAAGTACACTGGTGGTCAAGTGTATAGCGCCACTTATTTTCTTCATCATAACTTTATCAAAAAGACGAATTAGACAGTACTATTTAGATATGCTGTTCCCTTCGTCACGTCACTGAGGAAGCAATTGATTCTCCTCAAAAAGACAATCTTAGAGCAGGAAACGAAAATAAAACGTCAATTTGGGTGCTGGACTAGTAATAGCGCCACAAAAATGCGTACAAAAATCAAGATAAAATTGGTGATAACTTTGATGTACGACAACACAAACGATGAAAAGTCCACAAACCACTCCGTACCAAGTGAACGCTTATCGTTGGTCAGCGACGTAAGTTACCAGTGTGTAGTGCATGTTGTTTCTATTCAGCTACAGAGACTTGGCAAATGCCGTTCAATCCATCTCTACATGGCGCTTGCGAAGATGATAGTCGTTTTGGCTGCTGCCATTTTGGCTGATGCCATTTTGACCATTGACAAACGGAAAATGGTCGCAAGCGGCCAACTCGACTGTACACCAGTTCATGAGACGCGGAGTCCCTTGCGTCGTTTGGCGTCGTATGCACAGTGTCATACGCAGCGAAACCACGACCGCACAAGTTCAACGTGTGCAGAACGCCCTGATGTGTTGCACGTGAAGGCACTCCAGCCAGCTTTGGTGTTTTTTGTGCTGGGCAGCTGGTCATGGTCCAAAAAGCCAAAACAATTATCTTGATTTTTGTATGCATTTTGGTGGCGCTGTTACTTGTCCAGTATCCAAATTGACGTTTTATTTTCGTTTCTTGCTCTAAGATCGTCTTTTTGAGGAGAATCAATTGCTTTCTCGCTGACGTGACGGAGGGAACAAACAGTGCCGTGCTACGCCCGGCGAAGCTCTGGAATTCAAGCCTTGAGGCATGAATTGCCATGATGTAGACCTTGATGATAAACACCTCAAATGTGGAAGACTAGTTTCCACTGTTCCCGCCTTGTTGTTCAGGTACTAAAAGGTACTAGTAAAAGGCGACGCCAGAATTGTTGCATGGAGATAATGATGCAGAAGAGACTTTCCGTTTTCGTAGTTTTTCGGTGACAGCAGAACACAACATCTTCCAACACAAGGACAGATAGAAGAGCAATCGGAAATGTAAATCGAACATTTCGGGATGTCTGTCCAGGGCGGACATTTCTATACAAGGGAGAGAATCGTCTACCACCCCAGAACAAGCAACAATCCCGCCAAAAACGTACCATTTATGACCGATTATTCTGTGAATTAATGAATGTCGCATGTATGTTTCATGTACGAAATTAATTTTAGGAGATGTCTTCCTAGGACGGACATAAACCTCTTCGGACGACCTGAAATTATTTTCATTTTCTGATTTTTTCAGAAAAAATCTCAACATTTCTAGAAAAGGTCGCATGAAGGTAACCCGAACGGTCAAAAATCGGAAAGTTTTTCAGAAAAGGTAGACTGAGTCAGATCTCAGAATAACTCTGGAAACATCCCAGACAATATCTAAATAGCACCGTCTAATTCGTGTTTTTGACAAAGTTATGATGAAAAAAGTGAGAGACTCTATGCACTTGACCACCAGTGTATTACAGTGCCACATAAGTTGTCTAGACAAAGTCACATTTCATTTATTTCTAGTCTGAAAGTCACAATTTTATTTTGTGCTATATACTTTGACAGCCTCTGTCTCAACAAAAGTCACGCCCTCTACAAGGGATGTTGTATTTACTATCGTTGCCAAAACATCTTTGTATTAGGTAATGCTTTTTGGTCGGAACATGAGCCAGCTTGAGAAGCGGAGAGAGAAAGAAACAAATAATGAAAGAACGAGAGAGAGCGAGAGAAAGAGAGAAGGAGATAGAGTAAGAAAGATATATATACATAATAGCGAGAAAGAAAGAAAGAAAGAAAGAGATAGATAGATAGATAGATAGAGAGGTAGAAATAGATAGATAGATAGATAGATATATAGATAGATAGATAGATAGAGAGAGATAGAAGTAATGGGAAGTCGGGATAAGGAGGTTGGAGAAACGAGGGGGGGGGCGGAAGATGAAAGAGGAAGACGATGTTAGGATATCGATACAGTATGGAATGAGGGTAAGACGGATGAAAACGGGAGGACGAAATGGGACCAGGAAGGCGGACGGGAGAACGGGAGACTGAAGGACGGACCGAGGATGAATGGCAAGACCTTTTTCTGTAATGTTGTTGGTCGACAATTGATGAGACAACATATTTCATTTCTCGTTTTCAAATCTCCGGTATTAGGGATTTAACAGCCCATTTCTGTAATAACTGGATCCTACCAGGGGAGAATCCAAGGATGACAAAATCCGGAACTGCACGGATTCTTTTACAAATTGCAGAACATGTTGATGTGTGAGTTAAGATAAGAGCATGTGCACCGGTTTAACCGGTTCACGCCCAACGCCATAATATTGTTCGCAACAAATACAAAAAAGGGCCACTTTACTCAACATAAGCAACTCGCGCAACCCCACATATGACGCCAAACCCACACGCCAACACCTGTGGCGGACCTCAGCAGCAGTCAAACCACTGAGAGAGTACGGCGGATGGATGGCGACACTCTTTAGTGTGGCTGCGAGAGGCTCACCTGCACTGCGACGAGGACGAGCGGGTCGAGCTCGCGGTTCTGGTTGCTGCAGGTGCTGGTGTAGAGCAGTCGCTTGTCCGACAGCCACAGCAAGGTGGCTCGAGACAACACTTGCTGTCGACTACGCGAGCGCGGCGACCACGCCGTTGACCGCGGCGCCGAGGATGCAGGCGATGCCTCCCAACCAGAAGCCCATCCGCGCACGGGGCATCTGTGCCGCGAATGTCAGCGTATGCGAGACGCGCGCTGTCGTGTAAAGTCCGAGCAGGAGGGAGTTGGTAGTCTGGTTACCGCCGGCGACGATCGAGCTCCAGAACACCACGAACGCCATGGGGATAGACTCGAGGTCGTTCTGCACGATACGCTTCCATCGCGTCTCCTCGTCGATCGCCGCCTTCACTGCCGCGCTGTCGCTGCGTCCGTCTGACTGGGAGAAGCTTTGCACGGGCTTCCCCTTCGCCTGCGGGAGCTTGTTGTCCTCTGGCGCGCGCGAGCCAGCGGCGAACGCCTTGCGTCCCTGGATCATCGTGGTCGCGAGGAACTTGACGTAGAGTGTCGACGCGCATACCGCGAAGAGCTTGACGTCCGCACCGGCGGTGCTTGGAGTGATGGCGCTGAACATGCCTGCGATCGTGGCTGGAAGAGTGAGCGAGGTTGTAGTGTGCTTGGTCGCTTTGCGAGCAAATTTTAGAATGAGTGAACGACAAACTCTTCACCCTCAAGGCCTCTTTCGTGGAGCGTAGCAAAGAACTCGCGTTGAGAGGCCGTCGTCGGAACTGGTGAAAGCCCGCTGCTTCCGCACCAGTCAGTAGTTGTACTGGCCGCGCACACTTGGTCAGGCACGGGTGTTTACAACTTGTTCAGGACAAGAAGGTGACGAATGACACAATCGCGCCTGAGAGGTCCATTTTTGATCAAAAAGTTTACGTGGCAGTTAGATAGAACCCTGCATCGAGGTCAGGCGTAGTCAGGCGTACCCGCCGTGGTATACGCCAAGAGCTCCTGCCCACACTGGTCAAGACAGAGGTGCTGCTTACGAGCTCGGTGAGCACTTTGCGCTTGTTGACATACTGTAGACACAACCCCGGTGGGCGAGGCGCTCCAGAGCGCGCTGCACCAACTCACAGGTGCGTGCGCTTGTCTTCTTGGATATCCGTTGTCTGGGAGGCCAGTGGTGCGTTTATTGGTGCGGCGAGGAGGAGGCTCGCGCACCGCTGTTGGCTGCGCTTGGGCTCGCGCATAAGCAAAGACAACCTTCCTTGTATGTGCACGCATACGCACGCACTCACAAGTGAATACAGTATGGACGACTCGCAAGCCGGTAGTTTGGCATACAGACTATACTCTTGTGCTTGTTAGGAATGAGAGCACACGGACGGGGGGTCTTCGTGCGTCCGCAGTGAAGGAGGAGAAGTACGCTGAGCTCCTAGGGCGTCGGCAGTTTGAATCAGTAAACGCGTACGTTCACGAGTGATATGCGGCGCTGCATCCGGGCGAACTCGGGAGACCTGATCTTCCGATTCTCCTACAGCAGTCGCTCCTCGACAACCGTTTAGTCTTTCCCGGACGCTACAAGTCGCTGCGTCGAGTCGGTGGTGGGGGCGCTCGGCTGGCAGTAAGCAGCACGAACCGAGTTAGTACCAACAGTCGAACGCCCTTATAGAGTAACACACGGCAATGAGTCGAAGATGACTGGGAGCTCGCTCGCTCCAACTTACTGGCAGCCGCCAGCTTTCCACGCGACACAGCGGTCACCGATCGGCACACCTGTCAAAGTCGACCCGATTCCAAAGCAGTCAGCGACTCAAGACACCACCGTTACACACATGGGAGAACTGGGAGTGTGTGCAAAGCAAAGCAAACTGTCATCACCTCGGAGCGCACTGTCGATGTGGCGACCGCAGCCGGCCCACGTGGGCTTGCGGCACTTGGGGCACTCGATCTTGTAGCACATGGCGACGTCGGCGGTGGGGGCGGCCGGACTGAGGCGAGGGGTGCGTTGGAGACCTCTTGTCGCGAAATGAAAAATGAAAAGCGAGCTTCCAGTGATAAAATCAGAAAACCGAGCAGGATACCGGTATCAACAAGTTCCTGTGATATTTTACTGTTGTGATTGAACATCTACAGAACAGCTTCCAGCTCCCATACTTGTGATTGAAGGCAGTTGGTCAATCGCAAGGCGCGTTCTGATGTAAACGGGTGGTGGGCTTGGCGATTGAGCCTGGGTGGGTGAGTGAGTGAATGAGTGCATGAATGAGTGGGCGTTCATACAAGGGACGCTTGAGGACAAGAGCATTCAAAACAGTGATGTATGGTCATCGAGCCGAGTCAGGCAGGAACTCGCAGGAACCAGATTGTAGTGACGACAAGATTCACATCAAACGGGGTGCTTCAGGACCAATGACGATGAGTGATGAGCGCCAAGTGTCGACTGGCGTGCTCCAGGCAACGATCAATCGAGTCGCGTCGAGAGAGAAAGCGAGAAAACATTCGAGTCCGGACGATCTACGAGTCCAGGAACTTCGGCGTGACGTGGTGTATAGTGACTCTAGTCGCGGCTCGGAAATGGTGCTCCCAGGGGCGACTCCACCATTATCCGCGTCTCGATAGCCACCAAGATCAGACGCGAAGCTAGCTCCTCACCCGTGATGAAATATCGAAGAGCACCAACTACGCCATGCTGCACAGACCGAGATGGTGATCACTATACAGTGGACTGGCCAGTTGGTTGACAACTTTCAGTCGTTTGCTATCCATCCAGAACAACGGTCCGTTTTGACAACGCCTGAGTGTCAGTCACGTAAGAGCCAAGCAGCGAAGCCACGCACAGTGCTATATGCTTACGAGAACTCAGCGCTCCTTCCCTCCCGCTTTGGACTCTATCCAGCCCAACGGAAGCGATCACGAGCACTCAGCACTCACGACATCGCTGGGCAGCCCAGCCACGCCTCCTCAACTGGGTCGCACTGGTCACCCACACGCCGTATGATCTGCAGACGCCGCATCTTCTCCATGAAGCCCTCAGTGTCGCAGTGTACGACCATCATCCTCGTGTTGAGGCACATCCCGACGACGCCATTGGCGACGCACTGTCGGTACTTGAAGCCGCCGCACGCACCATCCGTGCTCTCTTGGCTCGGCGCAGTGTCGATGAGGTCGACTTTGAAGTCCAGACACACATTGCCAGTCGTGTGGTCCTTGAGAAGTGTGAGGTCAGCGGCACTGATCCGCTCGGCCGAGCACGTCACCACCGCTTCTCCAGCTCGCGGTTTGCACTGGTTGTCTATCAAGTCACACTCGCCCGTCATGAAGCCGTTGCAGCACACTTCGTTCCGGTAGAAGAGCCCAAAGTAGTTGAGTTTCGTGGCCGCGTGGAGTGATGGGAGCTTGCTGATCCGGTGCGCGTCGACAATGGCGAGCGAGTAAAGGCTCTTGGCGTCGTCCAGGCTCGGGAGCTCTTGCAGCGAGTAGGGGCAGACGATCGCGAGGTACTGGAGCTTCCGGAGCCCTCGGAGCGACGGGTACGACGTGAGCTTCGGGATGACCCCAGTGTGGAGGAATCGCAGTGCCTTCATCTTGGAGAAGAGGTCTTGGGGCATGTACGACAGGCTTCGCCCCGTGAAGTCGCCTTCAACATGGCTGCCCACCATCACACAAGTTAGTTTGTGCGACAGTCAGCCCGCCTCATCAGTTGAGCTCATGAACGTGACGTTGTTCAGCGTACAAGTATTCTAACTGCTTGAGTTCCTTCGCCCAGTCGGGAATGATCTCTGTCTTTGTGTACAGGAGAATGCTGCGGTGTGTGTGTGTGAAGCAGTGAGGACAAGCGTGTCGGTACCATCACTGCCGGCACTTTGTTCACTCGCTCATACGCTGACGTACATTTGCTCAATCTCGGTGCACTTGCGCATCGCGTCTGGGAACGTCGGGAGCGCACGGTTGATGATCTGGATCGTCTTGAGCTGGCCTTCTTTCGCCACGAGCGCCAGTTCTTCCGTCACGTCCGGAGGGTTCACCCACTCCGCGTACGTCCGCGGGTCCGTTTTCCGGTTAATGTACGTCGCACACGGACAGCCGCCTGCGTTTGCGTACCACTGGTACGACACGATGATGCAGTTGGGGAACGGCTTGCAGTTCTTCGTGCTCGTCGTGACTGCGACGCCAGTGTAGACGAACAAGAGAATCCCAGCGCAGATGAAGAGGACAATGCCGGTAAACAAGTGCCGGCGCGACTGCTTCGTCTTCTTGGCGACGTGGGGAATCTCGAGCTGTCGCTGGCGCGCGTGGCTCGACAAGATCAAGTGCACAATAATCTTGGACCACTTGTAGAGCGAGATGAAGATGAGCCCGCACTTGACAAAGATGGCTGGTCCAGTCTTGAGGAGCAGGTGGAAGTAGCCGAGGCGGAAGACGGAGAGCTGGGTCGGGTACGCGAAGAACCGCGCGAGGCGGTCAAAGACGCCGTCCGGCACTGTGTCCAGCCGCGTTTGGAACTCGTCAAAGTCGAACTTGAAGTTGCCGTACGCATACCCGACGACTACGACTGGCGCGAACACGGCAAAGAAGAGATCGTATCTGTGCATGGGAAGCAACGTTAGGTAGTCTAGACTAGACTAGACTATACTAGACGATACTGTACGTCACGTCGACGCAGAGCGATACGAACGACTGCAGCGACACCCACGAGTAGAAGAGCCGCGCCACGACCATCGACGAGTCGACGCTCGTCCGCTGGAAGCGGTAGAACGAGATGAGCCAGTTCACACTTAGCAGCGCTGCGTAGAAGCCGATGACTGGGATCGGGAAGCCCTTGTGGAGGTACGTCTCGAGCGTGATTGACTGAAACGCTAGCTTTGGCAGGTCGAACAGAACATTCTGAAGGCACATAGCAGCGATAGTTAGACAGAGCCATACATACACCTCTTGACGGTGTCTACACTCTCGGCCGCACGCACGTAGTACGCGTGGTAGGCGCCATCGATGTGCGCAAACTTCGCGTAGATCTCCCCTAGCGTGTACGCCGCGTTCTTCCGCCGTTGTGCCAGCTTGGCTGTGAGCGAAGCTGCGTGCGTCGACTCTTGGGGCTGCACGTGGGTTGCACGCACCGCTCTCGTCTCTCGGGCTCGTGCGCGATTCGCAAACGTCGCCTCGACCTTGTGGCGGAAGAAGAGCATCACGAGCGCCAGCGCAAAGTAGCAACACCCGCAGAACACGAGCAGCACCGTCGCACACACTTTTGGACCTGCGGCGGTCTCAGGGATGAGCCAGAAGTCGCCGTTGTCGAATCGCCCAGTCTTCATGAGCGCATTCGCAAACTCAGCCGGGTACACTTGGATGAACGCCTGGACGAACACAGCGCTGCCTGCAAAGAAGAACGCCAATAGCGTCGGGGCGCCGAGAGCCCCAAAGACGTCGTAGAAATTGTCGCGCGTCGGGATCTTAGTCGCTGCGTACTTCTCGACGCTCGCTGAACTCGACCCGCGATGAAGTTTCACCGGAGTTCCGTCATCGCTCAGCGGGTCGAGCTGGTTCACTGGTTCCAGGGACTTTCGTGATGAATCTACGGGTCGGATACTGGTCGGCGGGTCCGGGTTGGCGCACACTTGAGCAGTAGGGTTGTTGCTGGCGTCCACGTGGACTGGAGCGAGCGAGAGCAGGAGCGTGTCGATGTCGGGAAGTTCCAGGTCAGCGTCTACGTCCGCTCGCGTCAACGGCGGAGCCGAGTCGGACGTCGTTCGAACGTCTGAAACAACCGCAGCCTTGGTGATCTCGTTCTCCTCCATCGTCACTTGACGCAGCGTGACACTTGGTCACGTGGCGCGGGCAGGCAGGTGGGCGTGTGGGAAAGTCGCAGTGCCGCTTCGGCTCCCGTGGTCGTTTCACGACACGAATTAAGGAGCGAACATTGACTGTCAGCTGATAAAATGATAATCAGATACTCTGTCTGGTTGGAATCCGAATCAGTCGCCCTCAGAATCAGAGCGTGATTGGTGGTGTGTCAAGTGGACAAGTCCACCATTGCGATTGCGATGGAGGTGTTTGCGGAGGAAAACGTCGACCGTGTCGAGGAGACTGTGCGCGTGCGCGTGCACGGCCGCGACCTGTTGCTGTCTCTGCTGCTGGTGCGTCCCTCTCTCTCTCTTTCATGTATCGGCCCGCTTGCTCGTCACTCTCACCACCGGTTCTTCTTCCATCCACACGCTCTCGCTCGTCTCTCTCTTAGCATGAGGACGAGCTCGCACCGCTCTTTTCCGGAGCCGCGTGGGCAGGTACGCTGCTCTGGGACGCTGCCATCCACCTCACGCGCCACCTTCTCGCCACGCACGCAACTGCGCTCGCCGACCCGCACAACACACTACGCGTCCTCGAGCTCGGCGCTGGCCTGTGCGTACCTCTCTCTCTCTCTACCTCTCTCTCACACACACACTCACGATAGGACGAACTCGCTCACGTTGTGCGTCCTAGCGGCGTCCCTGGCATGGCCGCCCGTGTCGCTGGCGCACGGGACGTGGTGATCACGGAGCAGGACGAGCTCGTGGAGCTCATGCACCGGAACTTGGCCGCCAACGCCGCGGCTCTGCGCATCTCAAGCGACTATACCAAGGAGACTTCCGGCACCATCGTCGCGCGGCCGCTGAGCTGGGGCGTCGACGAGACGCGCGCGTACTTGGCCGCGCACCCACTGGAGCCAGTGCACGTCGTGCTCTCGTGCGACTGCATCTACGAGCCACTGTACGGCACGTCGTGGCAGCCGCTCGCGCAGACCATGGAGCTCTTCTGCCACGCGACGCCAGGCTGTGTCGTGCTCGTGTGCGTCGAGCGGCGGAACGCAGACGGCGTCGACGACTTCCTCGCGTTCGTCACGCGCGAGACGGCGCTCGTGTGGGAGCTCCGGGAGCACGCGGAAGGCAGCAAAAAGAACCGACTAGAGCTGTATTACCTGCGCATCCCGTAAGAGAGAGCGAGACCTAGAGAGCGAGAGAGAGCGAGCGAGAGATGAGTGGAGGGGAGGACGCCTCGTGGGCTATGCGGACGGACGGACGCGTCCTGTCCTTACATGGGCCGATGCCACACTTCTTCGCACTGGTACGCCTTCGGAGTGAGCTGAATGACGACGTGGAGCGGCACGTTGAGCGTCGGGCACTCGACCGGCGCCTTGTTCGTCAAGTACGCGTAGAGCACGCGGAGGATCGCTTGGTGGGCCACAATCAGCACTGGCCGGTCCATGCGCATGAGCTCTGTGATCACCGGCTCGAGTCGGTGGATCACGTCTTGGTACGACTCGCCACGTGGGTACCGGTAGTTGAGCTTGTTGTGCTTGCGTGCGAGGTACTCGTCCGGCATCTCGTCCGCCACTTGCTCGTACGTCATCCCGTCGCAGATCCCCGCGTCAATCTCGTCCAGCTGCTTCCACTTCACGACCGACCGCCCTCTGGCTGCAATGCGCTCGACCGTCATGCCTGTCCGCAACATGGTCGACGTCCAGACCGCGAGCTCTGTCGCTGGCGTCGGGTAGTACGCTTCAATGAACCGGTCGAGCTGGGCTGCGTACTGCATCCCGAGCGGACTCAGCGGTGCGTCGCCGCCGATCCGCTTCTGCGTGTTGAACATGCTCTCGCCGTGGCGACTGAGCCAGATCGGCCGCGGCCGGAGCTGGAGATTCGCCATGAGGAAGAGGATGCGCGACTGGAGGTAGCCGTAGATCTGGTTGCAAAAGATCTGCCGCCCCACGTCCACGACTTGGATGAACGGGAAGTCTTCGTGCGCCGCGTCGAGCTGCTGGTAGACCGACTGGTAGTGGAGAATGCGGTTGTTGTAGTCCTCTGCCGCCTCTTCCATCGTCTGCCCTGCGTAGTCCTCCGAGTTGAGCTTCATCTCGTTGATCGACGACGCAATGAGCTCCGGCGACTCGGCGATCGACTCGATGAACATCATCTCGCACTTGTACCGCTTCGCGACCTCGTCACGCAGCATCGCACGACGTGCGCGGGTCGCGTTCGTCGCGTCAAAGATGACGCAATCGCACGTGTCGCTCGCGAGCGCTGCGATCGAGTCTTCCAAGCACTGCTTCGCGAGGTCCGACCGGATCTGCGACGACGCTTCGTTCAGTGGGTCCCAGAACGCGTGCGTCGTGTTGAGTCCGACGAGTTTGCGTCGGTACTCGCCCGTGTTGAACACTTTCGCTTCGTGGCCCATCCACGTGAGGTACCGTGCGAGCACGTGGCCAATGAACGTCTTCCCACGGCCCGGGAGGCCGACTAAGAACAGCAGCATCTTGCCACGGTGGCGTGGCGCTGGCGTGGTCGCGGCTGTGTCGCCCTGCGTCACGAGCACAGACCGGTGGCCGCCCAGCTGCGCGCGTAAGCTGTGCTCGTGCGTGACGAGGTCGCCGCCAAAGTGCTGCGTTGTCGCAGCCAGCAACACGGACGCTGACGCCGCATTGTCCATGTACGTCGAGTACTTGGGCGTGACTGTAGTAGCTGCGACCGTGCCGTCTGCTTCCAAGTGGCTCGCGTGGGCGAGAGACTGGGCGCTCTTGGACCGCGTGAGCGTCCCTGACCGCGGCCGGGCAGCGCTGGCGTGGTGGTGGACGCCACCGTCGACTGGGATGTCGTACTCAGCGTCCATCGTCTCCTGTGGCGCACGCAGTAGCGAGAACGGCGGAGGAACGGCTGGCGCGTCGACGCTGTGGGACGTCACACGCGTGCGGGCGACTGGCTCTTTCACAGGCGACGAGCGGCTGCCGCGCACTACTGGCGACGCCTGCAGCCGCAGCTGCTTGAGCTCTTCCGCTGCCACGGGGTTCATCACTGGGAGACCGATGGCGCTGTCGCGAATCATCGTCTTGATCGGCTTCTGCACAACGTCCTCACCGAGGTCCTGGACTTTGATAAAGTTGTTGAGGTTCCCGTACTCGTCTGGCGCAAACGTGACTTCAGGGTCGTACTTCCACGCGCCGTCGACCGAGAACTTGAAGTAGTGGACGCCGGCAGGCAAGAAGAGCTTCACGAAGCTCGTCGCACTGGCGCTCACGTCCACCGGCTTGTCTTCGGCCTCCTCGCGTGGCGTCAGCAGAATCTGCGAGCCCCAGCTGACGTACACACGAAGCTCTGTGAGCACTCAGACAGGCCCCACCCACACCCCATACACACACTCTACGCACTTGTTGAACGAGCCCGTGATGCCGACAGTCGTGGCGTCTGGCTGCGTCCACTCGAAGAGCACCGGGAAAAAGTGGTGCGTCGCTGCTTCGTCCGCCGACAAACTGAAGGCCGACGAGCGCTGCGTGGGGCTCGCGGCGGACGCAAAGTCGAAGCGGATGGAGCCCGTGGCGCGCGTGGGGGTGCGTGGGGGCGACGCTGGAGACGCCATTGCTTCCTCCTCGTGATCACTTGCGGCTCGGAGAGCGCCTTTTTGGATCTGTGCGAGTCCCGAATTTTACTTCGTCCCGAAGAACTTCCCATACAAACTCTTGCTGAAGTCTCTTTTTAGTCTCTCTTGACATTTGCAGTCTCTCTTGACATTTGCGTCAACAAAAATTTATTGATACTTTGAGTTGGAGCGAGCTATTCTAAAATTCATTTATGCATAAAACCAACTATTGCATCACTATTTTGAGAAAAAAACTGCCATCGTGCATGTCTTTGACAGCAGTGAGACTATCGTAATAAGTACGATTATTTTCGTATTTCAGTTCACGAACCCTGATTCTGTTCACGCCATACTTACAAAAAGAACAGGTATAAAAATCAAGAGGATTTATTGAGCGAGCGAGTACATTGGGAGAGGCGTGACGCGAAGCCTCTCAACACCAGATATGAGCTCGTAGATATCCTCATCGAGGATACCAGTGTGGCGCCAGCAGTTCGCGACAGTCGCACTACTGACTAACTCCACACTGTTTGCGCCCAACGCATTGCGTAGAGCACACTCACCTTGAGAGCCCGCCCAGGTCGATGCCTACCTCGCTTGCTTCACTATCTAGAACGCGGTCTAAATTGTCCACGATGGCATCGTTGCGAAGCTTGCGCAGACGACTCATGAACGCTTGAATCACCCCTGCGTGTTGCGGTTGCAAGTGCGCGGTGGTGTTTGGGGGAGGAAGCGGACCTTGACGTTCGTTGTTGAGACGGGCGTGTGGTGGGAGGAGGCGTTGTCAAGAAGCAGCAGCACCTGTCGCCCCTCCGCTCGCATGCTGGCATCGAAGTTCTCGAGCCACGCTCGAAACAGCGAGACTGTCATCCAGCCTTTTGCTGCACTGGTGTAGTCCACACCAAGTGCCTCGGCACTGCTGCTCCTGAAACAGCGCGGATGCCGAGCCGAGCTGATGAACAGCAGCGGCAGCTTGCTTGAGCCGTCCGCGTTCGACGCGATCGCGACCGTCAGCCTCTTCTTGTTCTTCTTGCGTCCTGACATGATGTACTTGCTGATGGTTGTCGTCGGCGCCATGCAGTAAACGAAAGCGGACTCATCGAAGTTGAAGACGTAGCTTGCGCTATATTCACTCGTTACTCGCTGCAGCTCCTTTCTGCCTGCATCGACGTCCGTCTTGCTCGCTGACGCCGCCTCGCTCTGCACTCTGCGCGCCTTCAGCCCGTTGCGCTACAGGTGCTTCTGCACCCAACCGATAGAGAAGGTCAACTGCTCGAGCTTGGCGTCGGGCGCGTAGCTCGCCGAGCGCGTGACAGCGGAACGCAGCTTCGCCGCCTTCAACTGGATGGTAGCGTAGGTTACGACAGGAAGCTTAAGCCGTTCGCACGCAGACACCCAGCGCACGAGCGCTCTTTTGAGATCGGGCGAGCCAACAGGCCGCGCCGACTTGACATTAGGCCGCGCAAGCGCGGTGTCGGTGGCGACAGGGGGCTTGAGAAGCTTGTAGATGGCGGCGTGTGAGGGGGGGGGCTTCTGCAGCTTGAACTCGGCGGACGCTCACACGCTCAACTCGCGCAGCGACAGGTGGGGGTGCTGCATTTTGCGCTCGCAGAGGCGCAGCTTCTGGATCGCGGTCATGCGCGTGCGCGTTGGGCGGGTCGGCATCGTTCTTGCTTGTTGTACTTGCTTGTTGCTTTATTTTGTTTGAATGGCGCGCGCTTTGATTGTCACCTGACCAAAATGATTTGAGGCTATCATATTCACTTTTGAGAGGGTATGCGTTTTGTGTGGTATTGACTATAGAGAATAACGCCTGTAACTGATTAAATTTATATCTGATTCGGTCTGGATTATCGAAATTACCAAATAAATACCGGTAGTAATTTGTTGTACCGGCTTATCATCTTTTTTAGCACACTTGTGCAGAATTTCGGCCGCAATTACACCATCGAAGCCGCGGCGAGCAAAGAATTGGGACTGGGGATCGGCTCGGATAACCCGAACTTCGCACTCAGCAGCGACCTCGTTGGTTTGCGTGCATGCTTCGCAGCAGCAGGATTCACTCGCGTCCGCGTCTGGCCGTATCTGTGCGTACTGGAGCTGTGGAGCGGCGAGGAGTACGCCAAGTTCCAAGACACGAAAACGCCGATTGGAGACGGCGAAGCAAGCACGGATTTTTATCACAACGTGTACGTTTAGCGTCACTATTTACCATCAAGCGTACATTTAGTAGAAAAATAACAGCAATACCAAACATCCACTAATACTAAATGTATTTGGTGTCGGGTGATACTGCCAGGGTCCTCGAGTACCGGTATCGAAAAGAAACCTTGAGGTTCTTCGCAATAGGTTAGTCGTCGCCACCATGGAACCATTTGCAACTTCGCGATCTCAACCCATGTCGTTCTAGCTGGCACTGCCGGGTATGGCATTGGACGGTGGCTTCTCACGAAGATCGAGTTGGGGCACCAACCTTTGCGCGTTCTTCTTCGTGATGTGTGGTGAGATACACACGAACTGCACGCGTTCTTCCTCGTTCACACTCACTGGCGTATTCAACACTCTACTTTGCCCTCTGTACTAGTATCTACTCGGTGTTGCCCCAGTCTCGCCGCTTCCGCGCCTGCTGTGGCACACTGCAAGATGACTCGGTGTCCTCTTTACTCCACCTCCACCCCACACGCCCACGAACATTCCAACTAACCACACCACCACCCGAGTGCCCGCCAGAGCTCCACTCTCACGGCGACTCGGACTGGATGCTCGCATCCGACAGCTGGTGATTCATGAGTCCGCGCCAGCCGCGTCGGCGCTTGTGCGTCTCTTGGTACGCAACGTACCGCTCAATCACAAACGACTGCGCCGTTTTCAAGACGAGCGCAATGACGGGCAAGAGCGACAGTGGGTCTGCAAACCACGGCGCGATGAGGCTGCTCGACTGGACGTGCATGCGCACAGTGCGATCGCGACACTGAGCATCGAGAGCGAGTTCCAGACCGAGTAGCGCCGCGAGATCGTCGGCAACTTTAGCTTGAGCGTGACAATGATCATGATTGGCGACACGACGAGCGAGAACGGCGGCACGAGCATGACTGGGATCATCACGGACGCGCTGCAGTCGCGGTCCACTTCACCGTCTGTGACGCACTTGAGGTTCACGACCGTCGCGAACGTGATCGTGAGATCGATTATGAGCTGCGTCAGCAGCGCAGTCTTGAGCATGCTCGCGTGGTTGAGCACGAGCTGCGCCGCGCGTTTTCGGGAGCACGTGGAGTCGCACGAACGACTCGAGCAGCTATCCGCGCGGTCGGTCACTCAACCGGTCTTCGAGCTCGTCACCGCGTCGCATCAGCGGCTCAGCGTCCACAAACCCAGACGTGTTCGACCGAATCCGCAGTGCTCCTTCGCGGGTGCTGCTTGCAGGGTTGTCCTTGGCTGGCCCGCCTGTGCCGGTGCCAGTGCCGCCAATGAAGCTCCGTCGACCGCCTCGCGCGTCACTCGGGTGGTAGTCGACTGGCGCGCCGGACCAGCCAGCGTCCAAGTACATTCGTTGATAAGTGAGGCATTAGTCTACTACCCAGGTGTCAGTCCTTCGTGAGTCTCAGTATCCATTCCTCAGGCTACGGCGCCGAAGCGGTTTCATCAGGAGGTCGCCCCCGTGGTGCCTTGGCGTCTCGGGAACCAGTGAGACCACGCGCGCTAGCGCGTGGTTACCAAGGTTTAGCGTCCAAGCACAGCGCGTCGGCGCTGCCAAAGCTGTCGCTGGAGCCAAGACCCGGTGGTTCCAGCGCCACCTTGCGCTCGAGGAACTTGGCGACTGGGATGAGCGTCTTAATGAGATACGCGTCGTCACGGGACACGACATGCAGCAAGGCGTTCAGCTCTGCGACAAAGAGCACTCATGGCTCGTCAATGAACTCGGTGAGCTCAGGGCACTGCGGCACGGAGCGTACAAGCAGGCGCTCGGGTCGAGGTAGAACGGCGAGTAGTGCGTTCCGCAGCCAGAAAATAGCAGCATAAGCGGCAGCGACGGATGCCTGATCGATGTGATCGAGACGCACACAAACGCCGCGCTCTCCTTGTTCAGTACCTCGAGGTACACGAGCGAGTAGCAAATGAGCGCAACGACCTTGTACAAGACTTCGCCCCAGCTCGACGCGATGCCCATGCTGTACGACAGCGCAGCGCTCACGCGCTTTGCGAGCAGACCAAACCCGTACTCGTCCAGCATCGGCTTGAGTGGTTCGAGCACAGTCAACCGGAGCTGCAGGGGGTGTCACGCTCGTTCAAGTCCGACAAGAAGATGCGCGTCACGTGCTCTGGCAAGTCCTTGGCCCCGAGCTTCTCATACTTGGCGCACGGCCAGTGAAGTACCGGAAGAGCGCCGCCCAGCGGCTCTTGTGCGGGTTCGTGATCGCGGACGCGAGCAAGTGCTGGCGCTCGCCTTTCGCGCTGCCGATGGTGAGTGTACTTGCGCCATACTGCGGCTCTTTCCGGTTCCGGCACACGTAGCCAAGCAGGATCGGGAAGATCGCAATGCCCAAGAGGACGAGCACAATGCCAATTTCCCCACCGCACGCGTCCAATAGCTGCTCGAGCGGCGGCACGCAGTGTCCAGAGTACAAGTGGGCTGCAGAAGAAGACGCGCCAAGTCCTCCTGGGAGTCCATCGCACCCGAACACACAGCGTCCCCATTCAGTTACATTAATGTTACGGGGGGGGTTATGACTAACCTAATTGCAAAGAAACCTCAAGGTTTACCTTGAAGGTTTCATTTTGATACCGGCACTCGATGACCCTGGCAGTACAGGCGTCCCTCGCTTAACGAAGGTTGGCACAGTGATTGATTTTAAAAGGTTGATTTATTCATTAGAGTGCAAGAGTTCGCAGGTACTTTTTGCATAGTGAAAACAAATACGAAATCAGACACAAATTTATTCAATTGGAACAGAAGCAAACACTCTCACGCC
>JAASFJ010000475.1:0-21566 GCA_023333755.1 Globisporangium uncinulatum
ACATAGTCGTACAGATACGAAACACGAACGCGCATGCTCGAGACCGGTTGGTTCTTCGTCCGCCCTCGTTCTCCCTCTGGCTTGGTGCTTTGCAGTCGTTGAGTCAGTGCATTCTCGTCACTCCAGGTTCCGTCCTTCCAGTCCGCACACATCCAGGCCCTAGTCAATCACAACGGGTGTCTCGTCACTCGTCTCGCGCACGTGCCGCAAGCGCTCGATAAAGCCAGCGAGTGGCACGTTGCGCTCGAGGTGCGCCAAGTGCGTCTCGTGGGACTGGAGCATCTCAACAAAGCCCGCATTGCCCGCGTGCTGCATGCACTGCATGAGCGACTCGTAGTACTCCTCTGCGTACACGCCACGCGAGAGTAGGCGCTGCACCGGCGACTTGCGCAGCCGCTCGAGGAACGCGAACCAGTCGGCAAAGTCGCTCGGCGAGAGCCGCAGCTGCGAGTCCGCAGGCGTGTTGACCGCCTGCGCGCCGCCGTCCAGCCAGATTGTGAGACAGTAGCGCTCTGCGCGCGACGGGAGCACGCGGTGCAGCATCCAGTCGCTCATGAAGATCACCATGCGGTCCATGTGCGGGGCGACCGTGGCGGGCGCCTTGAGGAACGGCATGAGCTGCACTTCGCCGCCGTCGGTCGGGACCCACGCGTCGTTCAGGTAGAGTAGACACGTGAGCTTGCGCGCGTTCGGTTTGCCTGGGTTGTCATAGTGGCACGGGAAGCAGCCGCCATGGCCGGCGTTGCGCTGGAGCTTGAGTGTGCGGCCAGAGGTGCTGAACTGGAGGTCGTACTCGGGTATGTGCTGTGAGAAGATCTCCAGCAGTTCGGTCGAGCGGAAGAGCGCGTCGAGCTCCGGCACTTTCGTGCGCAGCCTGGCGTCATGCAAATCGACCTCGAAGATGTGCGGCTTGACAAACTGCACCACCCGCTGTGGCTGCTGCGGCTGCTGCTGCTGCTGCGTGAGTGCGAACTGCGTCTTGTTGGGCTTGAAGTGACCGTGTGCGTGCAGCCACTTCATCTCGTCCAGCAGCGCGCCAGCCCAGCCGCGGCCGAAGCACTCGTCCACCACCACGTAGCCCTGTTCCTGCAGTGTGGTGCACGTGGCGGCCGTGATCTTCTCGCGCAACCGCCCATAGTCGCGCTTGAACGGCTGCGAGTAGGGGCCTGGGAACGACCCCTCCGATACCATCGCCGTCGGTGTCACCAAGCACGCAGCAGTTGGCGAAATTCTTGTGAGTCCCCACTCCAAACGGCCGTACACGGACCAGTCAGTTGGCGGCCTGCGTCAGATTCAGATTCAGGCTGACTGGTTCGGTTGCTTGCTTGTCCGATCTGACACGTGCTGGTAGGCGGGACAAGCACCTGCTCCTGGCGCCTGGTCACCGTCTCGTCGGTCATCCGTCGAAGCTGTCGTCGAGATATTCCAGTCTTGCACTGAAGTGAGCAGCATCGAATACCATCAATGACTCGCCGATTGCCATCTACGGTCTGAGTCGTCTCCGTCGTACGAGTACCGGCAAAGCCGCTTTTAGTCAAAGTCAAGATATTCGGTATAATATCGTGTAAATCAACAAGAGTCTAGCGGAGCTTCGTGGGCACGCACTGCGAGTACCACTCGTTGAAGAACTTGCAGTACGAGTCGGCGACGCAGTTGGTCAGCCCCTGGTGGAACGCACCGCCGCATTGGCTCCAGAGTGCGGCTGAGTTCGGGTCGTGAGTCGGCACGCACTGGAAGAACCACTCGTTGATCACGTCGCACTGGTAGCCTTCGTTGCACCGGAGCTCCGTTGCGTCGCCTTGAGGGAACGGACCAGTCGCGTACTGGTGATAGTTAAAGTCGCGACCACCGCACTGCTGCCACGGTGGGACGCTTTCGAACTGGAAGCCCGTCGTGACGGGCTCAATTGTCGCTGGAGCGGGAGAATCGGGCTCGGTTGTCGCTGGAGCTGGAGAGTCGGGATCGCTTGTCGACGGCTTGGAGTTGCTTGGCGTAGGTGTCGGCCGCGGGGATGGCGCTTCCGTGCTTGGCGGAGACGAAGTAGCACCGTCACTATCATCGTTGCTGTCGTGGTCACTTCCAGAATCGACGTCAGGTGCATCACTCGGTGGAGCACTCGTGCTCGACGGTTCCGCCGCTGGATCCGAAGTTGGAGTGTTTGACGCCGGAACGCCGGTCGTTGGAGTTTGAGTGACTGGCGCATCTGGTGTGCTTGCATCTAGCGAACCATCCAAACTCGGCGTGCTCGTTGGCATCGGCGTCACGACGATAGTCGAGTTCGGGAGTGTCGTCACCCACTCTTTCGGGAGACACTCTGAGAACGAGTCCGCAAGCGGTGCGCAGACCCAGCTAACAATGCACGTCTCGTTACCTTTGTACCCGACGCCGCCACACTGACCGAACGGACCGACCGCGTCGCCCCACATGTCTGGCGTGACGTCATTCGGCCAAGACCAATTCGTCCAGTCGATGTCGTAGCCGTCGCCAATTCCGTCGGGTCCGTCGTCTGCGTCAGGTTCTTCGGGTTCTTCGGGCTCTGTCGAGTCCGCGCTGTCGTTGTCACCCGACGAGGACTTCAGGCTGTCACTCGTTTCCGCGCTGTCGTCTTCAAAGAGTAGCGGGGGCTGGACCACGCGAACTCGGAGGTGGAATCGGGGATGGTCGCCGCGGACACCACCTCCAGACATGGTCGCTGCAGCTCCGAGCGCGAGCAGAGCAAGCGTGTACCCTCGACACACCATCGCTTTTGTTGGGGCTTCAACTTGCTGGGGACGATGCGAAAGCAGAAGTGCAGCCCTGAGTATCTATTCCAACTTGCGAACCACTACTCCTGCCATGGGATCGTGCACTCAGATCCGACACGGATCGAACCAAGTTTAGCTTTTGGTTGTTACCGCATCTCCTTCGCATTTGGGCAATCCGAACCCTCAGGGAAACAATCTGGTGATCCCCCATCATTTTCATAGTGTTTTAGTATGCTATCATCCCTGATTTATTTTGCGAAAGAATCATGACGAGCAAGTCTGCATGCATTCATTTGCACATAGGCCACCAACCCACTTGGACCACATCGACCGACTCGCAGCCCTCAGCTTGCAACCTGCTGCCCTCACATGCGCGTCGCCTGGTACTCCGTTGCGCTCCTCGCGTCTGCACTCATCAGCTCGCAAGCTGATGCTGCCGATACCTCGAAGATCAACGGATGGTTCCCATGTCACGAATCGAGTGCACAGAGGAACGCGAGCGCGCCGCCGCTTTTCGAGTGTGCGGAGGTGGAGGCGCCCATGTGCCACTCGGGCGTGTGCGACAGCGCCAAGACAGTCAACCTTTTCGTGAAGCGCCTGCTTGCGAAGAAGCCAACGGTCCCGCGCAAGGCGTTGTGGTTTCTGCAAGGTGGACCGGGCTTCGGTTCAGTTGGAAGTGCGTTGGCGAACCTGTCTGCTGGTCATGAACGGCTGAGGATGCCACAATGGGATCCATTGCGGCTCGCTAACGACCTAGTTTGATCTGGTATGTGCAGTGGAGAGTGCAATGAAGGACTTCACCGCGAAGACGCGTTCGAGTATCGACATGTACACGGTGGACCACCGCGGCACCGGTCGCAGCAACTACCTCCAGTGCGATGCCGCGCAAGCATTCTCAGTCGGAAGCCCGAACGGCGTCTTCCTCGAGTACACCGAGGTGTTCGACTGTGTGAAAGACATCTTGTTCCAAATTGAACACAAGCCCGAAGCATTCTCCGTCACGAGCGCCGCGAAAGACGTCGCGTACCTCATCAACATGCTGAACGGCAAGGACGCAGAGGTGTATGTGTACGGTGCGAGTTACGGCACGTACTGGGCTTCGCGTGTGATGCATTTGGCGCCGAAGCAAGTGAAAGGGTACATCCTGGACGGGTCGTTCGACGAGAAGACTGCGTCGTTCTCGACGTGGAACCAGAACCGTCGCTTTGCAGGTGCGTCGCATTCTCTTTGTCTGTGGGTTCAGTACTGTCGTTGATCGGCTCCTTACACGGTGTGCTGCTCAGAGTCGCGCTACATCAAGCTCTGCGAGAAGGACAAGTTCTGCCGCTCCAAGATGGCGACGGAGATCGAGAAGCACGGAAGCCTTCGTGCAGCTGTGCGCGCACTGTACAAGCGCATGGACTCGGCCAAGCCGAAGGCAGACCAGTGCGCAGACTACTTCGCGAGCTTGAGCGGCTCGGAGCAGCTGCCGTCGCACGTGCTGCGGTCGAAGCTCAGCACGATCGTGCAAAGCGACCCTGGCCGTCTCGTGGCGTTCGCGCTCCTCCACCGTGCGTACAATTGCGGGCCGAAGGACGTCGAGTTCCTGAAACGATACTTCACGCAGTCGAGCGAGGTGTCGGACAGTGAGTCGGGTTCGGCGCTGGTCGCGAAAGACGTTGTGTTCGGCTTCTCCGACTTCCTCGGTGAGCTCATCAAGGCGTCCGAGATGTGGGCGGATCCGTCGCCGTCGTGGGCCAGCGAGGTGCAGAGCTTCGAAGACGGACTCCTCTCGTACGACATGTCGACGGACTTTAGCTTCGTTTGCATCTTCCGCGGCGACTTGGAGGACCCAATGTGTGCAAACCTTCTAGAGGAGGTTCCGGAGCTCACGAAGCAGGTGGTGAAGCCGTACGTGTACAAGACGGACGCGTTCTGGAACACATACGCGCCGATCCCCAGCCACGCGAGTGCGATGGTGATCAACGGAGGCTTGGATTACCAGACGCCGAAAGAATCGGGCACAGCCGAGTACGACGGGCTCGAAGGCGGCAAGGGCAAGATCCTCATCGACTTTGACACGGGCGTGCACTGCTCTGGGATTTCGGGCGGCACGTCTTCCTGCGGCTACGATATCATGGCGTCGTACGTACTCGCAGGAGGCGACGTGGGAAAGGTGGATACGACGTGCATGGCGGAGCTGCCGGCGTTCAACTTTCGCGACCTCGAGGCGATTCGGCTCCACGTCGGGAACATCACGACCGTGGACGAGCTCTACGACTCATAGGCATAACGCAACCCTTGTGCGGGCAGGTGTGTGGTGGGTGATAACACCGTATCCACACATCGGCTCGAGAATCCGAACGATTCAAGTAAGATCGGTACTAAAGTATCACGGTGTGGAAACCCCTTGGACAGCATTTGATACTCGTTGTGAATCAATCACATCGACCATGGCGCTGCTCCTCCGTCGAATTCGTCCGCTCCAGGTGGCGCGCCTTCCGACGCCTGCCGTCGCCCCTCGCTGCGCCGCTGATTCGCCCGCTCGCCCGCTTCTCGCTGACGCGCCATTGTCAGCTCCCTGGCGGCTGCTGGCGATGCGTTCGCTGCGTAACTTCCGCGTCAACGTGCTCGTGCGCAACCGCGCGTTCGACCGCCACAAGTTCGCGGTCGAGCGCGAGTGGGAGCTCGGGCTCGTGCTGGAGCCGTCCGAGGTCAAGTCGTTGCGCGACCGCAACGCCGACCTCTCGGCCGCGTTCGCCGAGTTCTACAAACACGAACTCTTTCTGCACCAGCTCCATATCCCAGGTGCGGACCAGGGTGTTGTTGTGATATGAGGAGTTGCAAGCCAGCAGCCAGCCTCCTAAGCTGTGTCTCGCTGTGTACTATCCCGCTGCCCCTGTCCAGTGTGGCGCCATGGACTCATTGGTCGCCCAGAGCCCATGCGCGTGCGCAAACTGCTGGCCCACCGTTCGGAGCTCAAGAAACTCGAAAAGTTCATGGCCGAGCCGAACGCGCAGCTGGTACGACGCCGAGTGACTACGAGTGGGAGTGAGTGTGGACTTCAAGAGAAGACGCTGACGTGTGTGTGGTCAGCTCCCCATGCGGCTTGAAATCGCGGCCACGGGGTGGATCAAAGTCATCCTCGCGCAGTGCTACAAGCAAAAGACGGTCGACAACCGCAAGCGCGACGACGAACGCGAGGTGAAGCGCCAGTTGCGGGACTGGTGACGAGGGGGAGGAGAGTCCAACCGTACAGTAAGTAGGTAGAATGGAAGACCCTTCTTCACACAGCGATCGTCGGCCAAGCGCACGGCGCCTCTTGTTCGTAATCGTCTGCTTTGCAGCGACCTCTCTCGCTCGCTCTCGCTCTCTCTCTCTCTCTCTCTCGTACTGGCGTCGCCTCTTCTCTCTTCTCTTCTCTCTGCTTAACAGCAGCCGCTGCTCTTCTTCTTGCCGCCGCCGTACGGGTCCACAATCTCCGGCAGCGCGTTGCTCTCGCTCGCGGCCGTCGGGAGCGCCTGGCTGATCTGGATGAACAAGTCCGACACGTTCCGGTCCTCCTTCGCGCTCGTCTCGATAAACAACGCGCCGATCTCTTCCGCGTACGCGCGCGCCTGGGACGCCGGCACTTCCTGGACCCCAAGTTCCCATCCATCCAAGCGCCAGTCAGTGAGGCTGTCGACTCACTTTAGTGACGCGAGCAACCCACGCACCCGCTTGTCCTCCAGGTCGCTCTTGTTGCCAGCGATCGCAATCACAATGTTGTCGGGACCGAGCTGTTTGAGCTCCTTCACCCAGTTCTTGAGCGTCGCGAGCGATTGCTGTGGGTTGTCGTGTGTATAGGCCAATCAGCCGCTGGTTAGTTCAATACTAACCGGGCGGATACAACCACACACACTCTGTCTCCCTATATATATAACCGCACCTTGCGTGTGATGTCGTAGACCACGATGGCCGCTGCCGCCCCACGGTAGTACATTGGCGCCAAGCTGTGGTACTGAAAAAAGAAAGGAAGCACAACGAGGCAGGCCGTCACTATCATCATACTACGACACTATAGACGCACACACACATTCACACACCTTCTCCTGGCCGGCAGTGTCCCAGATCTGGTACTTGATGGGCGTGTCGTTGACCACAATCATCTTGCTCATGAAGCTCGCGCCAATCGTGGACTCGGAGTACGGGCGGAAGTTGTTCGTGACAAAGCGCAGCACGAGCGAGGACTTGCCCACGCCCGTGTCGCCTAGCAGCACCACCTTCACCTCACGCGCTTTGCCGCCGTCCGCCATGCTTGCTCGCTCGCTCTGCTGTTCTGAAGGACGCGACGACGTCCGTGCCTTTATGCGTCAGCTTTTGGAGCTTTTCGGTTGTGTTGCCGAGAGAGAATTGTGTGAAGAATTCGAGGTCGTGTGAGAGAATTGTGTGAAAAATCTGAGGTAACTGAATGCCTGTGCAAAAGGCACACTGCATCTCGCCACAAGTACGAGCTGGCGATGACGATCAACAGATCAGGACGACAGAATCGCCCTTCCAGTCTTCTCGTCTTCTCGATGCAATCGCACTCTCGTCACTCCCCTGGCACTGGTCGATTGTACCGTATCACGACTACTCACTCGTCCGGATTCGCTGTTCAACCATCGACTCGCACTGGCACTTCTTGCGGACGATCCGATGTCGCGACTGCATCTGTCGCGGCCACAGCCCGCAATACTTCGTTGTCGGCGCTGCGATCCGGACCCTCGAACGCGCTCGATTCGCTTAGAATCGGAGCCACGACGCCTGGTTTCAAGGACGCGACTCGCAGCGCCTTGGACGCCGTGGTGATCTCGGCTACTGCGAGCTGGTACTTCTCGTTCATCTCGATCGCGTACGACCGTGTGGCCGCTTGCATCGTTTCCCACGTCCGCAAGCGCTGCCCCACGACGTGCTTGACGCCGTGGAGCCGGACGCTCTCACGCCACTTCCGGACGAGCATCCCGTCGTCGTCACGCTCGTAGCCGAGGAGCTTGTCTGGCTGGAACGTGCGTTTCACAGACTTGCGGAAGTAGTCTGTGTACTCTGGGATCACAACGGGCGACAGCCGTTGTTCCGAGCTGTTGTCTCCGTCTCCCTCTCTCGGATTTGGCTTCGAGTTCCGCCGCCCAAAGATCGAGAGGCAGCAACTTCGGTACACGAACACTGCCACTTTGCGGAGGATTGGCCAGAGGACCTGAAGCCAGAGCGCGGAGAGCAGGATCGCGAGCACCGTGCCAGCGAAGAAGAGGAAGATGAGCATCACGTTCGAGCGCAGCACTTTGACGATGAAGCCGTACTTGCCGAGGACGTCGTACGTCGACGCCTTCTCGACCAGCTTCTGGTACAGCACTTCGTTGCTCGCGCCACGGTTGTCGCGCAAGACCTGGTCCATGTTGAACATTCGGAGTATCGACTTCATGTTGAGTAGCGTTGACTTCACGAGCTTCGCGTTCCCGTACATCCAAGTCGAGAAGCCCAAGTGCAGCACGAGCGTCCACGGCAGCAGACCCAGCACGGTCTCGCCCAGCTCTTCGTTGTACGCTGTCTTGACGCTGTACAAGTAGACGATCGAGAGCTTGTCGAACCAGTACGTGCCAGCGGCCGCGAATGCTGCAATGAAGAGCAGGATAGGCGAGCCGCCGCAGAAGACCATCGTGACAAAGACCGAGTTGAGGATCATCGGGTATCGCATCGAGATGTCGAAGACCGGACCCGCGTAGAGCTTGTTCATCTCGTCCTGCGTGCGGATGCGGCGGCGCTTGAGCTCCCGTCGGAGTGGCGAGAAGACAAACATGTGCACGAAGAGCTGGAGCTGCGGGAGGAACGCGTTGATGAGCATCGTCGTCGTGATGCCCATGCCGACAGTCGGGTACCAGCCGCGCTCAAAGTCCTTGTACTTGCCTTTCAGCAGCTCGTTCAGGACCGGGATCCGCGTGAGTCCGAGCGACGCGTTCACGACGAGCACGACAACGGCCGTGTTGATAAACTGCGCGGCAAAGAGTTTGAGGGCGATCCCCGAGGCCTTGGACGACTCGCTGTAGTGGCGCTCAAAGTCCGCGAACGCTCGGAGAATCACATTCAGGAGCATGTTGACGATGATCACGACGCTCGCTGCCATGACGATGAAGCCGTTCTTCTTGGCAAAGTCCTTAATGTACCCGCGACAGGGTGTGTACTGGCGCCAGAGCGCTTTCGGGCCCTCAATGTACCCGAGGTCCTTGATGCTTGTCGCCAGCGCAGTCGAGCAGTAGCAGTACAGGACGTGGCTCGCCACGTATGTCTCGCACGCTTCGCCACTATCTTGGAGCGCTTGGTCGAAACACGGCAGCGTGTTGCACGTGTCGTCGCTCAACTCGGAGATGCAAGGATCTACACACCGCTGCGGAGCGGCTGTCGCATTTACAACCGGGTGGCTGAAGTTGAAGACGTTCTCGATGCCGTTGTCGTACGCAATGTGGTACTGCGTCTCGTGTCGCGCCCCGGCCGGGCACCTGAAGCTTTCGTCCCACACGAGGTTCCACCGGATCTTCTTCTCCGTGTACGCGCTCCTACCGTAGAAGACCTGGGGGAGTTTCGTCTCGCAGAGTCCGGACGGTGGCGCCTTATCGGCGAACTGTTGCTGCGCCGACTGCGCAGCCGAGATGATGGCCGCTGAGATGAGCAGCAGCAAGAACGTGACCAAGTTCGTGAGCGAGCGCCGGTAGAAGCGCCCGCGGCCAGTGACCTCGAGGTTCTCCCAGAGAATGTCGGACGGCTCGGGCGCCGGGCGGACGACGAGTGGGAACTGGCCATCGCGGAAGCGGAGCAGCGTGGGCTGGAACCGGTGCGCGAGTCGCCCAGTAGACATGCGGTAGTCCTGCAGACAGCGTCGCCGGGACTCGATGTTGTTAAACACCACGAACGCACAGTCGCACGCGTCCCAGTCGAACGCGCGCTCGGTGTTCGTCGCCGCGACCTTGGCGGCTTTCGCGGCGGCGGTGACGGTCGCTCGTGCGAGCTGCTGCTTGTTCATCGACTCCTGGTGCTTCATAGCCGTGCGGGCCATGTCGGCACTGTCTTTTGCTGCGCGCTTTGCTGGCGCCGCGTACTGGAGCTCCTTGATTCGACTCTTCTTCTTCTCGAGCTGGTCGCAGAGCTTGTCGAGGCGCTTTACGGTCGCCTCGAGCAACCGCTCGTCGCGCGACTGGAACGTTGACGGCGACTGCGTCTTCTCCGTACGCAGCGCGTCGTACAGTCCGCGGGTCTTGGCAATGCTGTGCGTGAGCTGCTCCATCGACAGGAACGTCCGCAGAAGCCCGCCTGTCGGGTGCCCGATGCTCACTTCAGCGATCCACGTGTTCAAGTAGAGCGCCTTCGTGACGCTCGTCGTGTCGACGAGGTGGTCGAGATTCGTCACGACGCTCCGGTTCACGGCGTTCTTGGACTGCGAGTGCTTCACGCGGCGGCGGCGGCCCCAGCAGCAGCCGAACCAGAGCGGGAAGTACTCTTCATCTCTCGAGAGGTCGTACAAGGCGTTAAAGTGGCGCACGATCTCGGCTTCAGTCGCGTCGGTCGGGAGCCCGCGCACGTACACGGCATACTTGGCCGGCGTCAGGTTCTCGTTCATGTGCGCTTCGATTGCTTGCGTCGCCTTGACGCGGTAGAAGAGGTAGAAGAAGAGGAAGAAGATCGAGTACGCGCAGTCGCTGATCGTGAGAATCCACGAGACCGAGACCGGGTTCGTCGTGAATGGCGTGTCGACGGTCGTCCAGTTGCAGTCGATAGTGCCGACCGGGAGGCACATGCGCGGATCCTCTGCGATCGCTTCGTTCACGCCTTCGTTCCCGAGCGACGCGTACGCGAGCTGCAGCGGGTCAGCCATCTTGCTCGTGATTCCGTTCCCGACATTGTTGAGGATGATTGCGGGCAGCGCCATGACGCCCATGCACATGAACGCGATGCTCAGGTACTTGGTAAGCATGAAGTAGAGCTGCAGCCCAATGCCGAGTGCGCCAATGTCCGACATCTTTGCCTGGTACGCCGACTTGCTTCCCGCTCCGAGCCGGTTCGACTTGGAGAGCGTCTTTGCTTGCTTCGCCATCATCCGGTAGTCGTTGGTGCTTGTGCCGCCAGCGTCGACAGCGACTCCAGACGCCTGAACTGACATTGCATTGCTGGTGGCTCGCGTCAGTTCGTTCTGGTGAGGAAGCGTGTCGTCATGAGGAAGAGACTTGAAAGCTGTCGGTTCGGATGATTTGCTCGCGTCCTTGATCTCGATCGTGTCCATGTCGAGCACAATGCTCTCCGACCAGTGCGTGGACTTACTGGTTGGGAGTCGGGTATTGAGCGCAAGCTCGCGTTCGTCAGGTTCCGAGACCTCCGACCAGTGTGTGGACTCGCTCGTTGGGAGTCCGGATTTCATAGCGAGCTCACGGTTGTCCGGCTCCGACATCTCCGATCCGTGTGTGTCAAGGTCAGTCCTCGGAGCGAGCTGGCGGTCATCATGATCGGAGACCTCCGACCAGTGTGTGGAGTTGGCAGTCGGCAACCCAGTCCTCACAGCAAGCTGACGGTCATCAGGCTCGGAGACCTCGGACCAGTGCGTGGATCTGGTGTTCGGCAACTCAGTCCTCGCAGCGATATGGCGATCGTCCGGCTCGGATACCTCGGACCAATGGGTGGATCTGGTGTTCGGGAGTCCGGTTCTCATCGCTAGCTCACGATCGTCCAGTTCCGATACCTCCGACCTGTGCGTGGAGTCGCTGGTAGGGAGGTCAGTCGCTGCTGTCAGCTCGAGATCGCTTTCTTCACTTTCCCGTTCATCCACACGGTTGCTGAACGAGACTCTCGCTTCTACAACCTCAGCGCTTGGCTTCATGGGTGCATTGCCACGATCGGCGACGCCTCGACTCGTCATACTGTTATCAGCACCACGCGTCGCTCGATATCGCTCGGTGGGGCGTGCGGTCTGCGTCCTTGCTCGCTTGAGTCGAAATGCGTCCTGTGTGCGAACTGCAGGAAAGAACAGAGGGACTCCTGCAGACAGAGTGGTTTCGCGGACTGAGCGGTTTCTCTCGCGAGACTGCGGTTGACTGGCTGCTCAATCAATACCACAGTGCAGCCTTCAGCCACGAGTGGGATTCCGATTGCCTCGTGAGCGCATGAGGTGCGTTCCTGTCCCAATCTCAGACACGTCCGTGTCGATCGATGCGTGCGGTACACTGTTCGGTTGCTTGACGCGTTTTTAGTGGAAAAATAGGAAGTAGCGAGTCTAACCCCAAGCCTCGCGGTTAGTGAAAGCTTTCTGCTTGCAGCTCGCTTCTTACGTCGCAGCAGGCTTCACGTTCCAGGCGCAGGACGAGAGTCCGATTGCGAATGCCTGCACTGGAGCGAGGGGGTACCGGAAGTCAAGCGCGAACTTGGCTTTCGAGAACTTGCCGAACTGCATGAGCACACGGTTCGCGCCGTTGTCACTGCTGACGGGCTCGCCCTTTGGCGTCGCTGACACCGGCTCGTCCTCGACCATGAGCATAAAGTTCTTGGCCGACGCTTCGCGGATGCGGCCGCCGTGGAACTTGAGCATGAGGCTGTTCACCTCTGGACACCACACGGGCAACTTGCTGCCAATCTTGACGCGGTCGCTCGTTGGGATCTCGAACGAGAACCGGTGCTGCCGCTTGTTGTGCGGCGACGGCGACGTCACCATCTCACGCTGGGGAGTCCCGCGCGGAGTGCCGCCCGACGGAGTCACTGCGCGACTCATGCGAGGACACCAGATGACGCGCGACCGCCGGTCCTCCATCACGGCCGGGATCGTGACAGAGAAGCAGCGCATCTCCGACCCGACGACGCCCGCGGCTTTCGTGTAGTGCGAGATGTCTGCGAGCAGCTGCCGGTCGGCGCCTTCGACCACTGCGCTCGCGTGTTCGTGGATGTTGCTGCACGTGAACGTGCTGAAGCTCATGTCGCAGCCTTCGCAGCCGCAGTTGTACAGCTTGAAGTTGTTGTCCGAGATCTTGCGCAGCACAGCGCAGTAGTGGCCCGACGGCTCGTCCGACTCAGTGTCGGGGAAGTGCTCGTACTGCGAGATGTAGAACGTGCCGGCCACCTGCTTGGCGCTCAGGAGGAACTGGTCGTTGTTCCAGAACATCTTGTACTGGTTCTTGTTCGTCCGCTCGACCGTGCTGTACGTCCACGACTTGGACTGCGTCGGGCTCAAGCACTCTTCCGCAATGTACTCGCGTGCGTGGCCGCTCTCGAGCATGTCCATGTCCTGGAACTGCTCCTTGTGGATCGTTGTGCCCCAGGCGTGGGACGCGGGAGCGAGTACTTCGATCTTGTCGAGGGGAGATGCTGGCGCGAGGCGGTCGGTGATCATCTTTGTCGCTTTCTCGAGGAACGCGAACGGACTCGAGGGATCAGAGGCGGTGGGAGCCACGACGACGCCAGTCGGCTGCGTCGTGCCATGGTTCAGTTTCGAGAAGTCGGTCGTGATGCTGAGATTCGCGCGGCGAGGTGTGTCCGCCATCGTGGCCGCGTACAAAGGTCAAGTTACTGGGGATACGCCTCTCTATACAATCTTTGGTGGCCGGGGTTGCTTCGGTGCGACAGGTCGTGAGTCCTAGACGATGTGTGGAGCTGGAGCGAGCGGTCTCGTTCACGAACAGGCTTGCGGTATCTGATCGATTTTTAAAGTGAGGCGTTGCTGTCGAACTCGTCGAGACGGACGGCACACTGGCTGGCGGATGGAGAGCTGCCGCCCAGGCGACCAAGGGCACAGCGCGAGCCTCTTCAAGCGCTTTCTCTTATCGGCATCTTGGATCTCACACGCTGCGCCAGGATTAGCCTTCGTCCTGCGCGTCTGAGAGTGCGTTTCGACGCGAAATCGGCAGTGTCAAGAGTCTTATCTGAACTCTCTTAATCAACAGCTGAACAGGACAAGCAGAGGCTAAAAATAGCTAGTTCCGTGTCGAGTCGAGTTGGCGTCGACTGGGCTTTGGACTTCACCACCTGCCACCATGGAATCCGATGCAAGCACTGCAGCTGAGTCAAGTGCTTCCCTCTTGTTCGTCTTCGACATTCACGCTGCATACCCGCTACACTACGGCAATTGTATCTCCAGCCTGGCCACCTCAGACCGCGCTTCGAGCCACCGCTTGACGAATCTGAATCGGGAAAGGAGTGAACGCGCAACTTGTCGTGCGGCACCAGGAGTGTATGTGCAGCGGAAAAGCGGTCCCGCGTGCTCGCCATCGCTCGGTGCACGTCTCCACTCAATGGCTTCACGCCGGCCCTGAACTCCTCCAGTGTGGAGCGCCAGAGCCTCTCGCATGTGGACTCTTACAGCGCGTTCGTTCGCCGACCTTGAGAGAACAAGATGGGTTCAATCTTTGCTGTGTCGCTCAGCAGGAAGTTGAGCTCGATGTATCCCCACAGTGTGAGGCTGTAGTAGCCGATACCCTCAACTTGAGCGAGTGCTGTTCCTGTAACCAGCTCCTCCTTGTCGTGATGGTTGAATTCATGGAGACCACCACTCTCTCTCGTCGTACTCGGCATAAGGACCCCGGTATTCGTATGTCCACACGACGATAGCCAGTTCAAGAACCTCGAAGACACTCCACACCCTCTCGCAGGTATTCTGCGACTTCCAAGTGGTGGTTGGCCGATGCGAACTAGATCGCATTACGGACGCAGCACTCCATTCGGGACGCGAGGAGGAACTTGACCACGTCGAGATCCCCGCTTTGCGCTGCACCTTCCAGCCTTCCAGTGCACATCAGCTCAAGACATCGTACGTCCCATTTGAGAGCGCAAAGCGTCTTGGAACCGAACACTTGGCAGCAGGGGGTATTCAGCCAAGACAAGACAACCTGAACAACCTCGAGAGTTGATTGACAAATTGGTTGGTAGGTTTCACGTATCGCTCCTGCGATGCAGTTGGCCAACCAGCCTTCCGCTCGGATTCAAGAAACCTCCGGAGCTCCCGCTCTTTGGCTTCGTGTCGCTTGCTACTTATCCGCTCTTCAAGGAGCTGATCTAGCGCTCATTTCGCCATCAGCCATCCGAGTCGCGTCTCTGGATACCCGCTCGCCTTCGCTCTTCTCGAAGAAAGCGACACCTCTTTGTCCTTGTCGTCCAACCCTGTCATGGATCTCATCTCGCTGTCACGTGGCTTGAAGGCGGTCATGTTCGTCGCAGCAGCGCTTATTGTCTTCCAACACCAGCATCGTGGTGGTGTTACGCTCGCGCAAGACGCTGGAGACGATCGTGTCGTCGGCTGGGCGGACGAAGGAGACAGCAACACCATCATGTGTGTCGAGATGTTCAAGCTCCTGTTCGACAGCGGCGGCATGACAGTCCAGGACGGCGACATTGCGACCGGCACACTCCAGGTGAACCCCAAGTACGCTGCCTTGGCGCAAGCGATGCTGCAGAACGCAAAGCTCGGAGGAAAGGGCGTCATGGCGTCAGTGAACCCCACCACACGTCGCGTCATTCTTCGCACGGATGGCGGTGCGCCGCAGTCTGACAACGGGCAGTTGCTGAGCCTGAACCTGGCGTTGAAGCTGTCGATCGAAGGCATCGCAGCGGACTTGCCGCCAGTCTGCAAGGACATTCTCATCAAGCGTCTTGTCCTCGGCTCCGGCAACGGCGGCGGCTCCGGCGACCCGCACCTGCGCACTCTCGACCGAGTCGCGTACGACTTCCAGGTTCCTGGTGTCTTTCGTCTCTTCGAGTCTGGCAACCTCCACATCCAAGTCTTCCAGCACAAGTGCACGCCAACTCGTATGAACCACTTCAGTCCGAGCTGCTACCAAGGCGTGGCCGTGGCGTTCGCAGTCTCGATCGTGCGGATCTTCATCGAAGACAGCAAGATCGTGCTCGGGAAGGACTCGAGCGATCTCGCGTGGCTCAGCGTGCATAAGCTGAAGGGAACTGCAGAGGGCTACCGAATCTTCACAAAGGTCGATGACGCGACGTACGTGGACGTCATGCTCTCGAGCTGGATCAACGACTATCGGCTCTTCAACGTGGCGCTCCGCGTGTCGCCGTACTTCAAGAACCCAGGCGTACGCGGTCTGCTGGGCAACTGGAACGGGATCAAGACGGACGACGTCACGAACAACGCGGCGCTGGCGCAGCTCCACGGCTTCGCACTCGCCGACAACTTGTTCACGTGCGCCGACAACGCATGCAGCAAGTTCGTGCTGCCACCGACAGAGAAGGACTGGAACGCGACGATGGTGCCGTGCGACATGGCGTTGCTCCGCGACGGCTTCGTGCCAGTGTCCGCTTCCGACATCGTTGGCCGAACGTTCGCCCCGAGCCTAGACGGACCGGTCAACGCTCTCCGTCTCCGCCGCCGAGCTCAGACGAACGAGGACATCGAGGTCGTAGACGAGGTCGTGAAACGTGCGGGCGACCTGTGCGTGCAAGTGTTCAAGCAGATGGCGCTGTGCTACAAGTACGTCGCAAACACCGCCAACTACGTCGAGGCCGTGTGCTTTGGCGACACGGTCATGGTCGGCGATCTCTCGATCGTGGACGCCACCAAGCTCACGTACTTGCGCGAGTGCCGACGAGAGGTCGACGCGCGCCTCGAAGCCAACGTCTCGACACCGCTCGAGCTCGAGCACCTGCTGGCCGACCGCACCGTGTTGACGTTCGGCGACGCCGGGTCGTGTCCAAACAGCTGCAGCGGACTCGGGTCGTGCCTCCCAGCGGGCTGTGCATGCCACCATGGCTTCACGGGCTTCGCATGCGACATCGCCACGACATGAGATAAGCTGATGCGATGCGGTCATGAGCCTTCCGTATACTCCCCTCCCTCTCTCACTACCCAGTCTAGTAAATATCAGTCCGTCCACACGTCGTCCGTCCTTTGTGCCTGCTTGCGAGCGTCCACGACGCTCCTCTACAGCTGTGACGACACGGCGATCTGTCGGAGCTGCCGCAGAAACGTCGCCGGAAGTCGCATCTGCTGCGCTTGCGAGTGCGAGTGGAACCACCGCAAGACGTCGGCAACGAGCTCACACCGACGGTCCGGCGTCGCGACGGACTCCCAGATGAGGTCGAGGACCACTCGCACGCACGCAAGCTGCACGGTCACGTGGTCTTCGCCTGCTGGAGGCTCGTGCAGCAACGCCTGCAACCAGTCACACACCTGGACTGCGAACCCTCGGCTGCCACCGTCTCTGTCTCCTCCGTCTTTGCTCTCTGCAGGACCTGCGTGGCTGCGGCTCTCTGTCTCTGCGAGTGCGACAGCGATCGCCCCGACCATGTGCACGATCGCAGCCTTGGTGTCTAGGCTTGAGCTCGCTGCGAACTCGTCTTGGAAGCGCTTGAGCGGGAAGAGCTCGACCGTCGTCGCTGGATCGTACACGGACGTGAGCAACTCGAGACATTTGCACAACTCAAACACCGCGTCGGCGTCGTCGCCCATCCCGAGCTCTTGCTGCACGAACGGCGTGAGGTGGTCCGTCCACAACTTGGCAGCAAAGCTCGCACGAAAGAGCGGGTCGTTCAAGGCGCCTTGAACCAGCGAGAGCTCGTCCACCCCGCGTGCGATCCGGTCGAGAATGTCGTGTCCTGACTGCTGCAACACGGTCTCCTCCCGGTTCGCAGACTCCCAGCACGTCACTTGAAGCGCGTGGTGGAGTGTTTGCTGGAGCACTGGAGCCGTCAAGCGGCCGTGCGAGTCGTACTCGAGCTGGAGGAGCTCCGGGTATTTCGCCACGACTGCCCACGCGAAGAAGAGCCCCTTGATGTTCGGGTACCGTCGCAAGAGATCGAAGAGCAGCACGCGAGCGCACGCTTCGAACCCGGCGCTCTTGCAAATCTGGCTCATGAACGCGCACACGTGGGAGACGAACGCCTTGTCGTGGCTCACAGCGTTCTTGTGCGCACGACCGAGCAGGACAAGACCGCTGGTAGTCTCGTTCGAAGATGCAAACACGCTCGTGCCAGGCTCAAGCCGGTCTTTCTCCACCAGCACGAGCGAGCGCAAGTAGACCAGACAGTCCTCGACCACACCAAGCTCCGATCGCATCACGGGCGGGAGCGTGTCGCTGTCCGTGGGACCATCGCCTCCTCCACTGACGAGCCGCATCAACACTTGGTGCGCTAGTACCGTCACACCGAGGGGATCGCTCTTGATCTCATAGCGGAGCTTCGCTTCCCGTAACACGCGCACGGCACCGCGAACGACCGTCAGCGCAGTCACTTTCCGGTCTCGAAAGTCCGCAGCCAGGACACCACAGAGCTTTGACTGTGGCGTCATCGTGACGACAGCACACAACGCAACACACGCACAGTCCACGCCCCAGTGTCAGCATCCCAACCCTCCCACATACGCAGCCACGCATGATCAACGCAGAGCCGCCTCCTATGGGACGCACCACGAGAGCCGCGTCCGAGTCGTAGATCTTGGCGCTCCGCTTCACCAGTGCGGTGAGACTTTGCACAACAAACACCTGCTTCAGCGTTTCGTTCGGGCCCATCGGTTTGTGCGCAATCTGGCGCCGAAACGCGTTCAAGTGCTTCGCGTGCCCATCTGAGGGACTTCGCTTCGGCACAAGCGAGCGTGGACGCGTCTTGCCAACCCCGACAGCGTCTCCTGCCACTTCGTCGGTGGTTACCTGCTTCAGCAACGGCTCCTCCACTTCTCCACTGCGCTTGACCTTCTTGACGCCGCTTCGTGCGTCCGGATTCTCGACAGTACTCTCGCCAGCTGCGTCCTCGAGGCTCGAGGCGGAGGAATCCGACCGGGGCCTCTTCAGATGCGAAGAAATCAGGTCGCCAAGTCGCCCTCGAAGGACGGCACCGTCGGTGGCGGCCCTGTTATCCGGCTCCGTGGCTTTCGCAGAGCCCAGGGCTCGAACCAGCAACGACAGCTGCGGAGTTTTGCCTGTCGCACTCGCATCCTGTGCGACACTATCGACCTCCGCGACTCCGACAGCTGCCACTGGGCTCTGTGCCACGTCCGAGCTGGCGCTCGTGGCTGCGGGCTCTGATTGAACGATAAACTCCTCGATGTCGTCTGGCCGTTGAAGCGCTGCAAGAGAGACGGGTAACACCGCGTCCTCGTTGTCGGAGCTGCTGACCAGTTCGTCATCGATGGCAGACTCGATCGGGTCACCCTGGACCACTCCAGACTCCGCTGTAGTCAGCACTTGAGCACCTTTTGGGGGTGCACTGTCGTCGTCGATTGCAGCCTCGATCGGGTTGTCTTGAACCACTGGAAACTTTGCCATGACTGCCTCTGGAGCTCTTGCTATCGGCGTTGAGCTGCCATCATCGTCGGAGCTGCTGGTCAGTTCGTCGTCGATAGCAGAGCCAATCGGGTCGTCCTGGACCACTGGAGTGTCTGCTGTTGACAGCTCTCGAGCTCCTTTCGGCAGTGAACTGTCGTCATCGTCGGAGCTGCTGGCCAGTTCGTGATCGATGGCAGAGCCGATGAGGTCGTCGTGGGCCACTTCAGACTCCACTATAGTCAGTACTTGAGCTCCTTTTGGGGGTGCGCCGTCGTCATTCGAGCTGCTGGTCAGTTCATTGCCGATCGCAGCCCTGATCGGGTTGTCCTGAACCACGGGGGAATTCGTCGTGCCTGTCTCTAGAGCTCCTCCTTTCAGCGTTGAGCTATTGTCGTCGTCGGAGCTGCTGGCTAGTTCGTCGTCGATAGCAGACCCAATGGGGTCGTCCAGGACCACTCCAGACTCCATCGTGACTGCTTCTGAAGCTTCTCGTTTCAGTAGTGAGCGGTGGTCGTCATCGTCAGAGCTACTGGCCAGTGCATCGTCGATCGCAGATCCGATCGGGTCGTCCTGAACAACTGGTGACTCCGCTGTCAGTACTTGAGCTCCTTTCGGCAGTGCACTCTCGTCATCCGAACTGCTGGCCAGTTCGTCGTCGATGGCAGACCCAATGGGGTCGTCCAGGACCACTCCAGACTCCACTCTCGACAGCATCTGAGCTCCTTTCGGTGGAGAGTTGTCGTCATCTTCAGAACTCGCCAGTTCGTTGTCGATCGCAGACCCGATGAGGTCGTTGTGACCCACTCCAGACACCACTGGAGTCAGTACTTGAGCTCGTGCACTATCGTCGTCAGAGCTGCTGGCCAGTTCGTCATCGATCGCAGAGCCGATCAGTCCATCATCCAGAACCGCTGAAAGCTTCGCCGTGACTGCCTCTGGAGCTCCTCCTTTCCGTGGTGCACTATAGTTGTCGTCGTCATCCGAACTGATCGCTAGTTCATCGTCGATCGCAGACCCAATCGGGTCGTCCTGGACCTTCGGAGACTCCGCTGTCAGTACTTGAGCTCCTCGTTTCAGCAATGAGCGGTCGTCGTCGTCGGAGCTGCTGGCTAGTTCGTCATCGATCGCAGTCCCGATCGGGTCATTGTGTATCGGCTGCTGCTGCATCACGTCGTCATCAGAGATACCAGCGAGTTCGTCGTCAATCGCAGCGCCAATCGGATCCGCGTCTCTTACGGGTGACGCCACCACTTCCGTCTCTTCTGTCGCCACCGCCACCACCGACTCGCTCCTACCAGCCGCCTTTCGATTCGCCACACGGGACTCTGAAGTTGTTTCCAGCGCCTCCGCTGTTTCCACACTTCTTCTTTGCTCCTCCCCTGCTGCTGAGCCCCGTCCTCGGCCACGGCCACGTCCTCGGCCACGGCCTCGACCGCGACCGCCACGTGTGGAAGCCGCCGTTGCGACGCCTTCGCTCTCCACACGCGGCTTCTTGCGCGCGCTCTCGCCAGTCGCGCGAGCAGCAGTCTCGAGCTGCGCCACCTGTGCACTGAGCGCCTCCACCTTGAGCCGGTACTCGCGTAGCAGCGCTGCCGCCTCCTTGAGCTTGAGCTTCGTGAGAGCTTTGTACGCCGCCGCCTTGGCCGCCTGCCGCTCCAGCTTTGCAATCGTCTGCGCTTGTCGCTCAATGATCTGCGAGTGCGACGGCTGCGGTGGCGCGTCGTCATCGTCCGAGAGCAGCAGCTGCTCCAGGAGCGCTCCGTCATCCACTGCATCCTCGACGGCTCTTGATGCTCTTGCTGGTGGAGGTGACTTCGCCATTTTTGAGTGACCATGCCCAAAAACGAATGACATCGGACATAAGCGAGGTGTCTAGTAACTAAGCGTTCATAGTGTCAAACCAAGGAAGGTGAAACGCCATATTTTAAATGACGTAAAAAGCTACGTGGACTGGAAACTTTCCGGTTGCTTTTAACGTCATTTATGTGGAAAACCCCTACTTGTCTTATAAAATATGTGTTACTCCATGAACAAGTTTATACTTGTTTAAACTATTGGGTGAGCTCGATTCAGCTTCCTACAGTAGTAATGACAAACACGAGAGATTGTGGTACTGTATTTTTCGCGATAATGGGGACCCTTTGGATATGGTTTTGATTTTCGAAAATCTTGGGAGTTTTCCCTCCTAAGACATTATATCTCGCTTGAAGAGTTTATTCAAAATCAGCATTCGCCCACACCACCATACCATCAAAATGCCGACATGCTCGTGCATTCCGACACTCATTCCGACACGCACTTAAATTAGAGCTTTTACGTAAAAAGTGAAAAAACGTCAGAGAACCCCAGAGAACATCGAAATTACTGCCAGTGAGCGAGTGGATATTTGGCCGCCATGCGAACGGCAGACTCATTTTCCGAGACCGAGGCGAAGCGAGCGAGCGGTGGTCGCGCGTGCCAGGACGAGATCGGCGCCCCAGAAGTGCCGGCGCAGCGTTGGGCTGGCGCGAGGGTAATGCCTCGCGCGCGGGTTCGATCCCCGCCGTCGGTAATCATTCGAGGACGCGAGCTGAAGAAGAGCGGCGCGACG
>JAASFJ010000476.1:0-21539 GCA_023333755.1 Globisporangium uncinulatum
GTGGTGGTGGTGGTGGTGGCGCAGACACACTCTGGAAGTGCCGCTTCGAGCGCAAGTGCGAGAATGCAACAACATCGTGCTAATGAGCACAATGTCGAAAAGCTCTTGCTTTTCTCGACCAGTCATTTCCAGTGCCACCTGGTTTTCATCACTATTCATCTCTTGTTTCTTGAAAGGACGACGCGATTCAAGTATTGATATTTTCGCGTCATAGATTCCTTTCATCACCCAGCCTTCAGCTCGGCTCGAAGCTGTCGACATGCGGCCAGGAACTTGTGTTGCAACAGCCCCAGCGAACGCATGAGAGGACGCGCAGCAGAAACGAGTCGAAGGCGCTGTTAGTGCGGACGTATTAGAAAACTGTTTTACATGTAGAGGGGGTGGTCCACCGAATGCGGGCACTCAAGTAACGACGACGACGTGCTCGAGCTGCTGGACGCGAACATCAGGTCGGCAGCGCACTCGCTCGAAGGGTCCGAGTCCGACACGTTGTTGTCGCCGTACTTGGACACGCCCTGGAGCTGCACACGCAGCTCGTCCGTGATCAGAGTCTGCTGCTCCAGGAGCGTCGCGAGCTTCAGGTTCTGCGCCTCCAGCTGCGCATTCTTGCTCGCGAGAGCGTCGTGCTTCTGTTGCAACTCGAGCTGAAAGCACCACAGTACGTCGGTCTCTCTCTCATGCCAACCACAGTGAGAAACGGACAGCACAACGTACAAACGCGGCTTGCATCGCTGCAAACTTGTCCTCCATCGACGTGTCGCGAACTGGAGACGGCGCACAGACGACAGGCAGCACCGCTGGCGTCGGACCTGTTGCTGTTGACACCCCGACGCTCACCGAATCCATCGAGAATGACACGCCGGCCTGGCTCAACGCGCTCATCCAGCGAGCGTTCGTCGAAACCATACCCTCGAGCAAGCTCTTCATCCCCGCGCTCTCTTTCTGCAAGTAGCTCAAGTGCTGGTCGAACACGTTCAGGTCCATGCGTCGCGTCTTTGGCACACTGTCCACTGGATCAATGTACACACTTTGCTGCGACCCGTTCGACAGTGTCGTCGGTGCCTCCGAGCGCACCGAGTTCTGGAGAACAAGGGAAGGGAACGACACCAACAGCCCACACCGAGCGTCGTAAGCAGCGGTGATTCACTCACGCCCACGGCTGCGTGGACAATCAGCCAGCTACAGTGTATCGTACTTGAGACGGCGACTTCCGAAGCACGCGTCGTCGGGGCGACAACCCGCTGCGGGACAGCAGCTTCGGGATCGGCTCCGCCTGCGGCGGCAAGTGCGCGGCACGGGGCGAGCCCATCGGCGAGTCCGGCGACAGGTCCATGATCGTGAACCGACCCTTGACCTCGGTCTTCCGGATTCTGTAGCACCACCAACAAGAACAAATGAGGTCACTCCCTTCCCCAACACGCCTGCCCACACAGAATCAACAGCGTACCTTGGCGGAGGCGGCGTCGGTGTCGACGAGGCCGAGGTCGCAGCTGCGTCCTCGAGCGCGTACTTGTCTTTCACGAAACTCCCGTGGTTGAACTCGTCAAAGTTCGGGATGTCGGTGACTTCGAAGCGACGTGGCGTGCGGTGGCGCCGGCCCGTGATCTTGTTGCTGGCGGCGTTCAAGCGCGTGTTCGCTCGCGTCTCGCTCGTCACGCTCTGGCCGCTCGCAGACGAGCCGCCGATCGACGACGAGGCCGAAATCGTGCGCTCGAGCGTGCCGCGCACCACGCGTTCCAAGTCGCTGCTGCTAAACTGTTGCGACTGCTGGTGGTGGTAGTAGAGGTAGTTTACATCGTGCGGGTGGTTGAGCTGCTGGCGCTGTTGCTGGTGGTTGAGCTGCTGGCGCTGTTGCTGGTGCTGGAGCGCAGGGCTCGTGGCTTCCGCGCCGCCGACGAGCTCGTCCAGCTGGCGCTCAAACGCGACCACGTGCTGCTGGTGGTCGCTACACCGCGCGTCTCCAGCGCTAAAGGACGCGGCGACGGGGCGGCCGACGCGGACAGAGAGCTTCCAGGGGCTTGTGGACGCGCACAAGGGCATATGCGCGTCAGTGGCGCCAGCGAGCTGAAGGCTGCGCGGCATGAGCCCAACGTGTCTTGAGACGTTCCTCTGCGTGTGCAGTTGCGCGTCTGTCGAGTCGCACTCTATCTATCTATCCTGATGAGAGAGGGGAAGCTAGTGGTGGAGGCTGCGGTTGGTTGGTGCGGGGAAGAGGAGGAGGGGGAGGGCGAGGTGAAGCGCACACGCGCGCACCACTCTGGCGCCGCTCTCGCTCGCTCGCTCTCGCCTCGGGCTCGGTTTCGAGCTTGAGCCTGCGTTTTGCGAAAGTGAGAGGCACTATGGGCGCAGTAAATGGAAGTGCAAAGTGCAGTTATTTCGTCTTGGTTTTGGTATGGAGATGGCAGAACAGGCACAACGGGTCCATTTCTCCGGTTTTGCGCGCCACACCATCTTTTACCTAAGAAATGGAAAGTTTATGTGGTTTTATCTTTCAAAATGGGTTCGACTCATCCGCTCTTAAGAATCTTTTGAATTCCATTTCGATTTGTAATATGGGTCAAATGGACCCGGGTCGGGTTTGCAGATATTTCAGTGCTAGCCTGAAAACAGGTGGAAGAGACAGTGGCAGACGAGACATGTACCACTCTCGAAGTGATGACAGTGATGAAAGCACTGAGTCACGGTACACTTTATAGGACTTGCATAACGTAAGCGCGCGTTTGTCGTTCGATAGTGATGAAAGTCAGACCAACTCCCCCTTAAAACCGAGTAGCGACAAAACCAAAGGAACTTCAGCCGTCTCGGTGACAACAACGACGAAAGCCTGAAAAGGCCAATGGGGCCGTGGCGGGACGTGTACGAGCGCGACTGGCGCGCCTTCGCCACGCACGCACTCAGCGACGCGTTCGGGAACGCACACGCGGCGCATGATGCACTCGCCGTGTCCTCGGACGACCGCACGTACGTGGCAGCGCTGCTCAGCTCTTTGGGTGTGCACGACCACGTCCCGCCACAGCCACCATCTTCACTTTCGTTGTCGTCGACGCTCCGAGTAGGTGCGGCACGAACGGATGACAGCGGCGCAGACGACACCGAGCCGCTCAGCAGCACAGACGCCAGCGCGTCGTATGTATACTCGACACCACGAAAGCGTACGTGACCCGAATGCGAACGAACTGGAGCGACGGCCGAACCGAACTGGACGGGACTGACTCTTCTCGTGTGCCGGGTGCTGCATGTCGACGAACGCTCAGAACGGCGTGCGTCCTCGGGGCAGTTTTTCCCACAGTTCTCAGCGCAGGACTTTCTTCTCGAACCACGTAGAGAGAGCGCGTCGCAGACGCTCAAGTTGCGCTTCGTGGACGTGTCGCCTATTGCGCCAGTGCACGAGAACGTCGCGAGACAGTACAGTAGCCATGGCGACCAGGAGCTGCTCGCGGACGCTATGTCGCCTGGGCGTCTGGAATCCTCGTCGCCATCGTCGCCTTCAGTGGCCGAGTCGTTCGAAGCGGCTCTTCTGCGCTCTGGCGACGAAGAGTTCCAGACCCCACGGCCGTCCGCGCGCTCTCAGCGCGTCAGAAGCGGTGAGTTGCGCGGGCGACGCAGCGAGGCACTTCGTGACCTCGACGTGTCCATGCACTCGCTCAACCTGAGTGACGACGGCGTCATGATACTTGCCAACAACAACGGAGACGACGACAATGTCGAGGCCCAGAGCGGACTGCGGTCTGAGCACAATCGAGGAGCTCCGGCCGCTGAGGACCGAGGACTGGACAGTGTTGGGTCGGCACGAGAGTTGCACGATCAGGTGCCAAAGGTTCTCTACTTTAGCAGCGACAGCGAGGACGAAGCGATGGACTACGAGTTTGGAGACCGTGACGAGCGTGGTGACAACGACGATGAACAAGGCGAAGCGATGGACCTGACACACGACGACCCCGACCCCGACGCCGACGGGTGCGTGGAAGCCACGCGAGAGGCGCCGTCTGTCGAGGCGGTCGCGATCAAAGCCGAGCCCGAGAGCGAAGATGTCGTGCTGCTTGGTGTCATGCCGGCGCCAGCGACGCTGACTCCCATTGGGACGACGCTCGAGCGCGCGTCCTCCCATCCGAACGTCGTGAACGCGTCTCGCGAGTCGTGCGACTCGGTCGACTCGAACCAAGGTACGGACGACCGAACCGATTCTTCTTGCGTTGTTGGTGGGGCCCTGGCGCCAATCTGTCGCGGCTAACTAATCCTAGCCCTTTGCTTCTCTCTGATCGCGTCGACAACCACCAGGGCCAGTGCCGTACCAGCGCCGCCGTCGTGTCTTCCAGGCAAGACTGCCGCTCGAGATTGAGTACCGGTACGCCGCGGACCGCCGGCGCAGGAAGCAGCGGCGCAAGAGTCTCCAGCTGAACGGAAACGGGCCGTACCGCGAGCCCGAGTTCCGCGTCGAACTCGCGCCGTACCAGCGGCGGGCAGTGGCGTGGATGCAGGCGAGAGAGAAGTATCCAAAGCAGCTCGTGCCCGGAGAAGAACCACCGAACCGATACGCTCGCATCACGAACAGCGTTCGAGGCGGCATTCTAGCGGACGAAATGGGGCTCGGCAAGACCGTTTGCTGCATTGGTTTGATCTGCGAGTCGCTCAAAGACAGCCGCCAGGAATGCCAGCGACAGGCAGCAGCAGCAGGCACGTCGATCCCGCGGATTAAGCCCCCGACGCTGATCATTACGCCGCTTTCGATCCTGGGCCAATGGGCCACTGAGCTGCGCCAGAAGACGAACCTGAGCGTGATCACGTACCACGGCAGCTCGCGGAAGACGTACCGCACAGCGATGGAGTTCATGGGAGCCGACGTTGTCCTCTCCACCTACGACACGCTGCGGCTGAAAGAGTGCAAAGTTGGTCAGAGCGCTAACCGGATCGACCTTCACGACGGTGACGACGATACTGAGAACGAGCCGAATGTCCGAAGTGGCGCTCGTGCTGGCGGTCAGTCGACGGAAGAGCACAGCGAGTGGCGGACGATACTGCGCAACACAGCGCAGGACAAGCGGTCGTTCGTGGGCTCGAAGCTGCATCAGCTGTCGTGGCACCGCGTGATTCTCGACGAGAGCCATCTGATCACGAACGCGTCGAGCGCGCGTGCGCGAGCTGCGTACTTGCTCCAGAGCAAGCGACGGTGGTGCGTGACCGGGACGCCGATCCAGAACAGCTCGCGCGACCTCGTGTCGCTCGTCGCGTTCTTGGGGCTCGCGCACGACACGGACGCAGAGCTGCACGAGCTCTTGCCGCACGTGATGCTGCGGCGGCTTAAAGCCACGGTCGACAGCGTCTCGCGCGAGCCGATTCTGGCGCTCCCTGCGAAGATGGAGGAGCGCGTGGAGCTCTTGTTCGCGAGCGAACTCGAGGAAGCGTTCTACGCACTGCTGCACCGGTCGACGCGGAAGCAGATCCTGCAGTACTTGCTCCAAGGCCGCGATGCGCCGCCGCAGTTCATGCACGTGTTCGAGCTGCTGCTGCGGCTGCGGCAGACGTGCAACTCGTTCGCGCTCGTGACGTCGGACCCGGTCGCAGAAGTCCGAGGCACCGGCACGCTCTTACTCGCAGAGGCGAGCGCGTCAATGACGCCTGGCTCCAAGAACGCCCGGCTGCTTGAGCGCGTGGAGGCGCGGTACGGCCCCTCCCAGCAGCTGCGAGGGGCTGCGTCCGCACCACTGCCGCCGTCCACGAAGCTGAGCGCGCTCGTGGCGCATCTGAAGGCCGTGCGTGCGAAGAACGAGAAGGCGCTCGTGATATCCCAGTGGACCGGCTTCCTGGACCTCGTGGGCGAGAGCCTCGCAAGCCACAACGCGTCCGAGGCCGTGGCAGCCGGACGCACTATTGCGTTCGGGAAGCTCGATGGCCGCATGTCGGCACGCGAGCGGGACCAGACGATCGCGTGGTTCCAGCAGGACCAGCGGCTCGACGTGCTGCTCATCTCGCTCCGCACAGGTGGCATGGGGCTCACGCTCACGGCGGCGTCGCACGTGTTCATCATGGAGCCGAGCTGGAATCCGAGCATAGAGAGCCAGGCGGTCGACCGCGCGCACCGCTTTGGGCAAACGCGGCCTGTGCGCGTCGTGCGCTTCATCATGAAGCACACGATCGAAGAGCGCGTCGTGGAGCTGCAGCAGAAGAAGCGCGCGCTGGCAACGCGGCTGCTTGGAGACGCTACGAGCGGCGCTGCGCCGGACGCTGGGCTGCTGGAGGAGACGCGCTTGACGCGGGCGGAGCTGCGGCAGCTGTTCACGCAGGGCCTGTCAGCGAACGAGCACGAGGACCTGTGATACTGTAGTAGTGTATGGATGTGGTACTGTACTGTAGTGACGTGTGGACAGCTGAGTCGAAAGTGTCAAGTCGCTGAGCAACAGTGCGTCACGACATGTCCCACCAATCACAGCACCGAAACGATCAAGCTGTGAAAGTTCCGCGAGCAAAAAACACAGTGTATCATACTGCTCAATTGTTTTACGGCAAAATGCACGTCACTTACTTCTGAGCCGTCGCGACATATTAGGTTGCACGGGGATCTACCAGCCCACTCGGCTTCAACTTCGTGTGGTTTCCTCTCCACGCATCCGTTCACTTGTGAATTTGCGCACAAGAGCAAGAGACCAACGGTCGGTCACTAAGAGCTTCGTTCCAGTACTGAGAGAGACGACAGTACACCATGCGCTTGAGCCCGCGAGAAGAAGAGCATTTGCTGCTGCACGCGGCCGGCGCACTGGCGCAGAAGCGACTCGCGCGCGGACTGCGTCTCAACTACACGGAGGCCGTCGCCCTGCTCGCTACGCAGGCAGGTGCTTTTGCAGCTACCACCCGATACTTGATAGTGATACTTGATACTGAAAAGAGATACAGTAGCTCACACGCACCATTCCAACAGGTCCTGGAGCTCATTCGCGACGGCCGCTCTGTCGCAGAGCTCATGACGATTGGCGCACAGATGCTGGGAAAGTGCGTGGCTGCACGTGACAAACTGAAACGTGTGCTGTAGCTGACGACGTGCGCGTCACTCTCTCTCGTAGACGCCAAGTGATGGACGGCGTCGCGTCGATGCTGGACGAAGTGCAGGTCGAGGGCACGTTCCCAGACGGCACGAAGCTCGTGACAATCCATCACCCGATCGCGAACCTCGACGGCGACCTCACGCTCGCGCTCTACGGCTCGTTTCTGCCCGTACCGTCGCTCGACCAGTTTGCGCCGCCAGCCACGACAGCGACAGACGCGCTCGCAGTAGTCCACGCGCCGGGCGAAGTGCTCACACCGGACGAAGACCTGGTGCTGAACGCGAACCGCCCACCACGGGTGCTCCAGATCACGAACCTAACAGACCGGCCGATCCAAGTCGGCAGTCACTACCACCTCATTGAGACGAACCCGTACCTCGAGATGGACCGAGCGCTCGCGTACGGCCACCGCCTCAACATCCCGTCCGGCACAGCTGTGCGCTTTGAGCCGGGCGACCAGAAGACAGTCTCGATCGTGCCGATTGGCGGCCGCCAAGTCATCACTGGCGGCAACAACCTTGCGACCGGCAAAGTCGATACTGCGAACGTCGACGCGATCGTCGCGCGCGCAGTCGCTCAGGGCTTCCACCACAAGCCGCTGGACGCTGCGTTGCTGCCTGCGAACGCACGGCTGCCCGCGTTCCACGTGTGCAAAATGCCGCGCAGTGTCTACGCGCAGACGTTTGGGCCGACGACTGGCGACGTTGTGCGGCTCGGGAACATGGCGCTCTGTGTCGCAGTCGAGCGGGACCTGACAGTGTACGGCGACGAGTGCAAGTTTGGCGGCGGCAAAGTGCTGCGGGAAGGCATGGGGCAAGCGTCCGGTGTTGGTGCTGCTGACGTGCTCGACACGATCATCACGAACGCACTCATTGTCGACTACACAGGCATCTACAAGGCCGACATTGGGCTCAAAGACGGACTCATTGCAGGCATTGGCAAAGGCGGGAACCCGGACGTGATGGACGGCGTGATGGCGACCATGGTAGTCGGCGTGAACACGGAAGTGATTGCTGGCGAAGGGCTGATCGTCACGGCCGGCGGCTTTGACGCGCACGTACACTTTATCTGCCCGCAGCTGTGCACGGAGGCGCTCGCGAGCGGTCTCACGACGCTCGTTGGCGGCGGCACAGGGCCTGCGACTGGCACGAACGCGACGACGTGCACGCCCGGGCCGAACCACATGAAGCTGATGCTGCAAGCGACCGACGGGATCCCCATGAACATTGGGCTCACGGGTAAGGGCAACACATCGATGCCCGAGGGGCTGCAGGACACGATCGACGCTGGCGCTGTCGGCCTGAAGCTGCACGAAGACTGGGGCACGACTCCAGCCGCGATCGACAATTGCCTCAACGTCGCCGAAGCGAACGACATCCAAGTCACGATCCACACGGACACGCTGAACGAGTCGTGCTGCGTCGAGCACACGATCGCAGCGTTCAAGGACCGCACGATCCACACGTACCACAGCGAAGGGGCCGGTGGCGGCCACGCTCCCGACATTGTCACGGTGTGCGGCGAGCTCAATGTGCTGCCGTCGTCTACGAACCCGACGCGTCCGTACACGCGCAACACGATCGACGAGCACGTCGACATGCTGGTGCGTTGGTAGTGGTTGCCTTGTCGATGACTCTGTCGTTCTCTGAGCTGACGCGAGCCTCTGCCGTTATTGTGTCGTCCTTGTCGTGAAGATGGTGTGCCACCACCTGGACAAGAACATTGCTGAAGACGTGGCGTTCGCCGAGTCGCGTATCCGTGGCGAGACGATCGCAGCAGAGGATCTCTTGCACGACATGGGCGCGATCAGCATCATCTCGTCAGACTCGCAGGCCATGGGCCGCATTGGCGAGGTCGTCACGCGCACGTGGCAGACTGCCGACAAGATGAAAAAGCTGAACGGGCTGCTCCCAGAGGACGCGCACTCGACGCACCAGCGCGACAACTTCCGCGTGAAGCGGTACGTGGCCAAGTACACGATCAACCCAGCGATCGCACACGGGATGGCGCACTTGATCGGGTCGGTCGAGCCGACAAAGCTCGCTGACCTCGTGCTGTGGAAGCCAAGCTTCTTTGGCACGAAGCCAGAGATGGTGATCAAAGGCGGCGCGATTGCGTACGCGCAGATGGGCGACCCGAACGCGTCGATCCCGACCCCGCAGCCCGTGAAGATGCGGCCGATGTTTGGCGCGTTCGGCAGCGCTGTCGGGGGCACGTCGGTCGCGTTCGTGAGCCGGAGCTGCGTCGAGAAGCGTGTGGCGCACGGCTACGGCTTGCAGAAGCGCGTGGAGGCGGTGCAGCGCTGTCGCGGCCTCACGAAGAAGGACATGAAGCTCAACGACGCGCTGCCCAAGATCACGGTCGACCCCGAGACGTACAAGGTGCACGCGGACGGCAAGCTGCTTACGTGCGCGCCAGCCAGTGAACTCCCGCTCGCGCAGACGTACTTTCTCTTCTAGGTGAAGGAACGAGGTGAACGAACGAACGAGGTGTGGTGACGATACGAGTAAGACAAGCTCAGGATGGAGGGATGGAGGTCAGTGCTGTGTATAGCACCGGTTGCTGTGGATGAGCAAAAGTGTGGCGTGTCAGGACCATGGAATGGCAGCCTAGATTGGGTTGTGCTCGAACAGTGTACAGGTGGTGGTACGCTGCAACTGGAGACAGTCTGAGGTCAAGTCATTTGATCGCGATCCGCAGGTGTTTCGTCCGGGGCAAGCGAGCAGCTCCGTAGCTGTTCGTTTTTGTGTGTTTGGCCGCACTCGCGTCTCTCGATCGATCTCATCTCATTGCGTGCGGGCATGGAAAAGCGGGCCAATCGATCGCTCCTTGAAGGGGTGCTGCTGTTGTGTGGCAGTGTCTCGAAGACAAGCGCCATGCGCCAGCCGGGCTCTTTTGCGAGATAACTGGCTGATTGGTGGCGGGAACGGAATCGGTGGCGCGTCCTGGATCTTTTGCTGGGCACATGCGCTTCTGGGATCCAAGCGAGCGAGAGAGAGAGAGAGAGGATCGAGACACATCACATGACCACTCGCGAACTGCTGACGCAGTAGGTTTGATCGCAGCAAGCAGCCCATTGCAGCATGCACCACCTCAAAGAGATAACAGAACGTAACGCAGCCACATTATTATCCCGCACCAACAGTAATTTCATGCTCTTTTTTGCGTTGCAATCCAACCTGCAGTCGGTGGCAGCAGTGTGACCAAACAATAACACACAACGTTTTCATTCGGCATTTTTGTCACGTCCTCCGTCGCCTGCTCGCCAGCCTCGCTCCTGTCGCGCCGCCGCCGTCGCATCTCGCTGCTCGCGCGCTCGCTCGCCGTGCCCACTCGCCGTCCGCTGCCGCCAGCCGCCAGGCGCGTCCGAGAGCGACGGCGCCGCCTTCGCCCGACCCCCTAGCGCTGCTCGCGAGCCCGCGCGCCAGCTTCGTGCTCATGCAGGAGCCCGAGACGCGGCGCTCGTCGTCGCCGTTGTCGGGTGGCGCTGGCTCCACGCGCTCGCGCTCGCACTCAGACAGCGCGCATCCCGTAAAAGACACGAGCGATCCACCGCTGCTGCCGCGCGAGTCGCTCGTCTCGCGTCTCGGGAACGCGTGGAAGCGGCTTTTCCGGCGGCGCAAGTACACAAGCGCACCATCGCACTACAGCAACAGCTCGTTCGTCGGCCAAGCGCATACCACGACAACGAGCCTCGTTGGTGCGTCTGCGACTGCGGCTGCAGCTGGACGAGGCGACAGAGGCACCGCTAGCCAGCACAACGCGTCGGGCTTCCGGCTCTCGATGGTCTCTGCGTGGAACGACATGAACGGCAAGTCGGCCGAGCAGCTCTTGGCCGAGAAAGTGCTGAAAGCGCAAGTCGCGCACTACTCGACCATGCGCGTGCACATGAAGCGCGTGCAGCTCTGTCTCGAGCAAGAGAAACGCAACAAGTTCTACAAGGAGCTGCTCGTCTACCTCGTCTTCCTCGTCGTCATTCTCTGCGCGCTCCTCTCGCTCCCGATCCACTTCCCGTACGAGCAAAATGCCGCTTTGAAAGACCTGTTTTTTGACGAAGAGTTCCCGAACGTGAGCATAAAAAAGACATTCGACGACGTGATGGTCGAGAGCGAGCTCTGGCAGTGGGTCGACGGCCCACTGCTTGCTGGCTTTTACGACCCGCCGATCCGCAACAGCCGCCGCCTCGGCAGCGTCATGCTGCGCACGGGCAAAGTGCGCGCCGAGCTCTGTCGCGACCGCAACGGCCCCAATGACTTTGTGCTCTTTGACGGTGAAGTGTGCTTCCCGGAGTTTACAGCGCACAAAGAAGATACCGCGCCGTTCGGTGGTAGTAGTAATATTCCCGACCAGCTCCAGTACACGTGGACTCCGAACCTCGGGCGCCTCCTTCGCTCACAGACGTTCAATCCGAGCTTACTGAGCCACGAAATGGACTATGGCCACGGCGGCTTTGCCGTCTACCTCCCACGCGACAACGTGACCGCTGCAGAAGCGCTTGTCGCACAGCTCAAGACGGACTTTCTCTCGGACGGCACACGGTACTTTGCCGCGAACTTTGCGTACTACAACCCACGGTCGACGATCTTCACGCACGTCCAAGCGCTGTTTGAAATGTCCGACACCGACTACATGGAGACGACCTCGCGTGTCAAGAGCTTCCGCATCCTCGCGAGCCACCGGGACGCGTACGCGTTCCTACGCGACAATGCGTTCGTGCTCGTGCTCTGTCTCGCGACGCTCGGACTCTTGTTCCGCGAGCTCTCGGACCTCCGCGAGTACGGGCTCCGCAAGTACGTCCACTCGCTCTGGAACCTCCTCGACGTGTTCCAGCTCGTGCTGTTGATTGTCTTTATGACCCACTGGGTCACGTACCTCGTACGGTCCGAGAACCTACGCGAAGACCTCCATCGTGTCGTGCTCATGGACTGTTCTGGGTCTGCGAGCGACCAGAAAGCTGCCGCCGACTGCTACGTCGACATTGAGCCGCTCGCGTGGAGCTTCTCAGCGATCACGAACATTGCCGCTGCGCTCGCACTCGTGTCGATCGCAATCATCTTCAAGTACCTCCGGCTCAACTCGCGGCTGAATCTGCTCTGGCGCACGCTCCGGTTCGCTGCGAAAGACCTGCTCGCGTTCGTTGCGATCTTCTTTGTCATGTTTGTCGGCTTTGCGATCATGGGCTTCCTCACGTTTGGGAGTGCGACGCGGCAGTACCACTCAATCTCCGTCTCACTCACGTCGTGTTTCCAGATGCTCTTGGGCGCGTTCGACTACAACCAGATCTACAACGCGAACCCAGCGATGGCGGGCGTCTTCTTCTTCAGCTTTATGATCTGCATCTACCTCATCTGCGTCAACATGTTCATTGCGATCATGAGCGAGTACTACTCGCACGCGCAGAACGAGAAGAAGGACCGCGAAGCGAACAAGCGCAGTCTCCTCAGCTCGACTGGTGGCACCGACACTGGTGGGGCTTCTGGTAGCGACACACCGCCCAAGAGCAGTGGCGCCAGCAGCAGCAGCAGTCTCCCAGGCGACAATGACGAGTCGCTCATGGACGTCGAGTACGACTTGGCCAAGCAAGTGAAGAACTACGTGCGTGGACAGCGCGTGTTCGTGAAGCTCCCCCCAAAGAAAGACGCGGCGAGTGCGTTCGTGACCGAGCAGCTGCTGCTCTGCGGCTACCAGCGCGTGCTGCTGATCGACTACAAGTACCTCATGGCCGAGCGTCGGCGGCTGCGGGGCAAGTTCCGCTCGTGGGTGCACACTGTGATGTGGTGTCTATGGATCAAGCGCAAAGCCGACCCGGACGCGACGATGGAGGTCGAGCACAAGCTCGTCGTTGACAAGCGTCGTCGGGCCCTCTCGACGGACTCCTACACTGACTTGGTCGAGTTCCCAGTCACGTACCTTCCGATCGCGTCTACTGCTGCAGACACTGTCGCGATCCTCAAGCGCACACGACGCGGGATGCACATTGAAATGGACGACGGGTCGCTCACGAAGGACCAGATCACGCTCGAAGTGCTCGGAGGGCAGAACGAGTACATCCCGCCCCACTATACCCGCCAAGCCCCGCCAATAACGATGACTCCTGGTCGACAGCAGAGCGACAATGGCGACGATCACGACACGCTCGAAGTGCGCATCAGTGAGATCAGCACGGGTGGTGGCGACAGCAGTGGCGACAAGTCGTTCTTTGGCTTCCGACACGTGCACGCGGGCATTGGCGGGCCCGAGCACATCCGGTGCTGTCGCGTGCTCTACAATGGCGACACGCTGTTGAACGGTATGGAAGAGTGTCTGCTGCCGCGTCGGACGTGGGTCCAGTACTTTGTCGGCCACGTCTTTTGGAGCCACGTACGGCACTTGGTGAGCTTCAAGAAGAAGAAGAAGAAAGCGAGTCGGCTCGTGACGGACGCAGACGTGGACAAGCTCATTAAAGAGAGCTTCGCGGCGCCAGGACGCGGCATTTCGTGCCGCTTTGACGAGCTCGTGCGCAACTTCCGCATGTTCATCGCCAAGAAGGTGCACAAACGCAACATCCGCGTCACGAACATTGACGACCGGATCTACCAAGAGGTCATCACGTTCCTCGAGCGGTTCCCGTCCGCGCTCACGCCGCTCGACAAGCGCGAGCTCGAAGGGTACAAGTACACGCCCCAGCCGGTGGACACACGGAGCGTCCGCTTGCCCAACTCGATCAACTTGCTGAGCGAACTGCTGTCGCAGAACGCGCACGAAGTGTGGGCAGTCGGCCGCATCCAGCAGGGCTGGCGGTGGGGTCCTCAACGCGACAACGACGAGCTCTTGCACCCTGACCTCGTGCCGTACGAAGACCTCACGGAGCAAGACAAGCAGTACGACCGCGACACGTCCATGTCGACGCTCAAAGTCATCACTGCGCTCGGGTACATCCTCGAGCCGCCCAGCACAGCTGAGGAGATCGGGATCGAGTTTGGCGAACCAGCGCTCGAAGAGGGCGGGACGTACGAGCCCAAGCCGATCCCGACTGGCGACGTCAAGGTGCCGGGCTACCTCCGGTCTGTGATTGAGCTGCTGGCCGAGAACACGCACGAAGTGTGGGCCAAGATGCGCATGGAGCAAGGGTGGAAGTACGGCCCCCGACGCAACGACGACAAGAAGGAGCACAACGGGCTCGTGCCGTACATGTACTTGACCCACGACGAGAAGCAGATGGACCGGAACACAGCGATGCAGACTGTGAAAGTCATCCTCCGGTGCGGCTTTGTGTTCAACCACCGCGACCAGCTGTCGTCGTCGCGGCGGCCGCGCAAGAAGCAGTCGGGGCAGATCAAAGCGTTCGGCCGGAACGAGAACCCCGAAGCGAAGAACGTCGGCGACGCGGTCTCGCTCGCACGCGGCACTGCACGCGCCAAGCGCGCGTTTCTCAAGAAGAATAACTCGACGCGCGCGTTCACGAACCGCACGTCGTCGTCGATTGGCGGCGGTGGTGGCAGCTCGTTCCGCTCGTCGGCGTCGTTCGAGAGCACACACGGCGGCGCGCCAGAGCGGAACTTGCTGAGCTACGCGTCGTCGTCGTCGTTCATGGACGCAGAGCCGCTCGCTCCGGCGATCGAGTCGTCGCAGGCGTCGTCGCACTCGTCACAGGGCGACGACATTGGTGAGGCGACCACAGTTACGTCGCGCACATCGTTAACGACGACGCACGAAGAGAGCAAAGCCGAGTGAGGAGACTCGCAGGCATCAGAGCGTTGGTCTGCGCTCGCCATCGTACACTACAGTAGAAAGCAACACGACGCCGCATTCGTTTCATCCTGACCCCTGTCGCGCCGACAGTGTGTGCCGTACCATTCACTGTTCGCGTTGCAGACACGTGTAGAGCGACGCGAGGATGAGCGGCGACCGCTTCGCAGCACGCATGTATTCGTCCTTGGTTACCTCGCCGTCCTCGTCGCTGTCTTCGTCCTCGAGCGTGCGCACGACGTCCATCATGTTCTGCCCAAAGTGGCCAAAGCCCGCGCAGATGGCGGTCGAGAGCTCACCGCGCGTCAAGAGCCCGTCGCCGTCCACGTCGTAGAGCTCAAAGTAGTACCGCGCCTTCGAATCCACGTCGTTATCGGCTGTGAGCGCACTCTGGAGCGCCACCGCCATGTCCTGCGACAGCTCACCACCCGACACGTGCGCGACGTAGTTCTCCATGAGTGCTGCAATAGCGACACACACGCGACAACCGACACGGAGTTTCGAGTCATCAGTGCAGGAGCCGCTATTGAACGACACAACCCCACCACCAGCTCCACCCGCCCACACGCACACGCTCGTCGCCCCCGTCGCCCTGGTCGCTCCGGACTCTCCCCCGCTCCTCCTCCTCTACCGTCCAGCGTCGCAAGCGGCGGCGCTGATGGCGTCCCCACTTTCTTCTCACGCGGGGCCGCGACGTACGCCAGCAAGATGCTCTGCACGAGCGCCTCGTCCTCGAACGCATTGCTGCTCACTGGCGGCCGGAGACAGTCGACGAGGATCGCATGAAAGTCGGCAACTGGGATCGTCGGCGACTGCACGCTGTCGGCTTCGCCGCTGCTTCTCGGCTGCTGCTCGCTGGGAATCCCGACCGACAGTGCCGACGGCGCGAGCACAGGGATACTGCTGCGTCTGCGCGAACGACCCGCGGCCGAGTGCACGTAGTCGACCATCCGACGATGGAGGAGCAAGAGCTTCGTCCAGTTCACCTTCCTATGCTCAATGAACGCGCGGACCGTGTCGCGCACGTGCGCTTCGTTCGCGTACCGTCGTGACGGCACCGGTCGACTCACCATGTCGAGCAAGTGGGGCTCTGTGACTGACGCCGCGACGAACTCGTCCTCTTTCATTGTCGGCTGCAGTTCGTCGCGGAGCTCGACGCGCACAAAGTACTCGTCCACGCACCGCATGAGCTCTTGGTACAGCTGGCGGTCGCCCTGAAAGAGTCCGAGCAGGTCTGAGCTCGCGACAGTCTCTTTCCCATCGCCCGATGCGTCGCTCGTGTAGATCTCAAAGAGCGCGTCCACCTTCTCTTCAAGTGAGCCCTTGACAAAGCCGTTCAGTCCAACGACAAACTCGCGAAAGTCAATCTTGCCGTCGCCGTCGACGTCGAACGTGAGAAAGAGCCGCCGCAAGAACGTCTCGCTCGACGAGATCGTCGCTCCGATCGCCGCCATGTCTGGCGTCGTAGTGTCTGACGGCGACAGCGACTGCGACAACTCGGCCGTGTCATCGCCTTTTCCAGTGCCGTCCGTGTCGCCACCGACAGCGCCGATGCTCAGCAGCAGGTCGCCGACATCTTCGCTCATGATCTGGCGGAACTCGTCGAACGAGATCACGCTCTTCGCGGCCCCTGCAATGAGTTTGAACCGGCGGCTCAGGTGGAAGATGCTCTGCGTCGAGAAGTTTGTCTTGCTCACGAGCTCTGCGATGAGCGCTTGCTTGCCAGGTGGCGCTGGGTGGTGCCGACTGAGCGAACTGGACCGCGCGAGCACGAGGCTCGGAGAGCTCGCATGCTGCGCGTGACGCAGCACGTCCCACGTGCTCTCGGGTGCGCTCTGGAGCGCCTTGCGCTTGTCAGGGGAGAGACCGCTTGCCGCACTTGGCTGGAGGTTGGCGAGCGCGTTGCTCCGTCGCTTCAACGACGCTTTCGCGCTGCAATACGATACAAACAAACCACCATCGTGAGCCTCATCACAGCGCGTTCGTCATTGACCACGGTCTGCACGCACCGCTGGAGTGCCTGCGACGGGAAGACGCGGGCTCTGCCGCCGACTGGGACATGCACTGCGCTGGCCGGTGCGACGGGAGTCTTCGCGTCCTTTCGAGCATCGGACGCCTCGGCCGCAATGACCGACCTGCGAGCGTGTCGGAAGGTGACAGGCGGTCGAACCGGCACAGACGCCGAGACCGACGGCGACGCTAGCGCTGCCGATATCGCTGCGCCAGTGCTCGCGACGCTCCGAAGCTCGTCCGATGGACGGAAACACTCGTTCGTGGCGAAGATCTGGCACACGCGGTCGCGGGACGGCAGCAACAACGAGCTGCTGGTCGCACTCGACTGGTCGGCGCTGGCATCTCTGGGACGCGGCGATGATGGCGTTGGGAAAGTGACGGGCTGGAGCGCGTCCAGCTGCTGGCAGACGGTGAGGAACCGCTGCGAAAAGCTTGGTCCTGAGCACGCCTGCATCCTTAAGACCGCGATGTCCTTCTCGCGCTTAAAGAGCCGCGACCCTTTGCGGTTACAGAGCCACTCAGTGGACGAACGTGGAACCGCTTGTTGGGCCGTTGACCCTCACAGCAGCGCTGCGACGGCTGACGAGACTGTTCGTGTCGCGCTCCGCTGCTGCCGTCGGAGCTCCCGCTCGGTCGAGAAGAACTCGTTGTAGTCGAGCAGGAAGATGAGGTCGCGCGCGTCCGAGTGCTGGAGGACGCCGTAGAAGTACTCGAACCGGTTCTGGAACTCCTGGTCGAGCACAGCGACACGTTCGAACGAAAGCGCAGCGCCTGCACTGTCTTGGTACAGCACGTACTCGACAAACTCCCAGCAGCTGCTGACAACGTCGTCGAGCGCTGACGACACTGTGCGCGTGTGCAAGTAACAGCGCTTGACAAGGCTCGCGACGAAGCTGTCGTGGAGGCGCTTGACCTTGTCAAAGTCGGACGCCGCCTCGATCTCATCCACACATTTGCTAAAGCTGCTCTCGATCACAAACACTTGGAAGTACAGCTCAATGTTGCGGATCACGAAGCTCATGCGGCCACGCAGTGCGCTTGCATGCGACGTAGTTGTGGTCGCGAGCTTGGCGCGGAAGACGCTGCACTTCCACGTCCGCTCGAGCGCGTGGGCGACGCGTTTGAGGCGGAAGCAGAACTGGAAGAGGTGCGAGTACGACCGCAGCGCGTCCTTCGTCACGAGGAGCTGGAGCGGCCACTGGACGTCGCATTGGAGCCCGACGTAGTTCCAGAGCTCACGGGGCGACAGCGTCTGGTTCTGCGCTTTGAGCGACGAACCCGCTCGCCAGCTCGCCTTGGGCGAGTACCTGTCGAGGCACCACTCTGTGAGCCGAAGTTGTGGCGTCAGTGCGAGTCCGATCCAGTACTCGCCTCCCGACGCCTGGAGGTATAGCGCCTGCTGGAAGTCGAACTTGGTCTCCATCACGACCACGTCGTTTGCAGTGAGCACCAGCACCTTCTTGTATATGAGCTGAGACAACGATTGCGACGACAGCGACGACGACGGCGACGCGACTCGGAACTCTTGGCGCGCGTACTGTAGCTGGAATCGGATCGTTCCGTTCGTGTCCACGGGCACTGCGACTTCTGGGGACGCACGCGCTTCCTCCTCACCTGCTTTCGACGCTTTCACGTGCGCGACAATCGACACCTTGTCGTCGTCGTTGTCGTTGTCGTCGCTATAATCCGGTCGCGCTGTCGCAATGGCGCACTCGATCGCGACGTACGCTGCGTGTGCTTGGTCGATCCGGAACGCTCCGTCGACAACGCCAGGCGCCACGAACGTACTGTCGTTCTTGAACAGCAGTGCAACAATGCGTCGAGTCCGCACGTGGTCCGTCGCAACCACGTCCAGTGCGAACTCGCAGCTGAACGACGTCGCGTCGTACTGGACGTGGTTCCACCACACAGCACCAGCGCTCTCTGCGTCTTTCACTCCGTCGTCAGTGTCGTCATTGTCGGCGTTCGCGTCGGTCACTTCGAGCCACTTGGTCGCAGCGTCTCGTGCGAGTCCACCGAGCAGCGTGAGGCCGTCGAGGCTCGAGAAGCCCTTGCGTGCGAAGGATTGGAGCGGGAGCTGTTTCCGAACCACACATACAACCACATAGTTGTCAGTGGACCCCGACAGTGTGAGCAATCGAGTCTAGGAGCTACCAACCCGACAGTCCATCCCACAACGACAACGTACCTTGAGCGAGAAGCGCTGGTTCCCGACAGCGTCATCGTCGTCACGCTGGAAGTCGCGCAGGGTCGGCTGCCACACGCCGTGGTTCACGTCGTCCTCGGTCTTGAGCGACAGCGGGCGCGTCATGAGCGCGTACGTGCGCTCAATGAGCGCTTGAAAGAGCTCACCGCGTGAGAGCAGAAAGAAGCCCTTGAGCGTCCGGAAGCACGCAGCAAAGTCCGACTGAACGACTACGTGTGTGTACAATTGGCCTGCGACTTGGAGCCGCACAGTCTCGATCGCGTGCTCGAGAGCGACGGCGTCAAACACGCGCTTGGAGGCGAGTGCGTCGACTGTCGAAACGAGCGCTTGGGCCTCTGAGAGCGCGTACGCGTCGGCATGGAGCAGCAGCTGCACGGCTTGGCCAATGAAGAGGACGCTTTCAGCGACTGCGATGGGAAAGTACTCGAGCGGCACGGCGTCCAAGTCGAGCGTGAAGTGCTTGAACCACGCCACGTCCCGAGGGTCTGCTACGCTCGCAATGGGCGTCTGTGGGCCACGCTGGCGCACAAAGAACTCGTTGTATGGGTCCACGATCTCTCCGTACAAGATCCACGCGAGGATCTGCTTAAAGAGGATGCTACAGAGCGTCCAGTCGATACAATCAGGACGCCAGCAGACAGCAAACGTCACCGTACACGTCACAGACACGCAAGCGCACCGGTTGCAGTAGAAGAGCAGCTCCTGCATGGCGCTGCGGAGGCGTGGGAAGCCAGAGTTCGTCATGCGGTGCAGCGCTTCGAGCAGCTGCGCGCCACCGGCGGTGCCTTGAAGCTGGCGCACGAGCTGGTCGAGTGCCGGGAGGAGTTCTGCAAACTCCTCGAGCTCTGCGACCATCTGTGCGAGCGGAAAGACGGTATGGGCAGCTAATACTTTGCGCTCGAGCGCAACGACTGCGTCTGCGTAGCGCTGGAGGACGTGGCGCTCGATCGCCTGCGCCAGCGCCCGCGCGTACACGCTCGGCACATGGACGGCGGATTGCGTGAACGCTTCGAGCGCTGCGAACGCGTGGCCGAGCGCCAGCAGGCGGTTGAGCTGTGCGCGTTGTGGACGAGTCACGAACGTGGCGTCTGCACGCACGACAAAGCCCTCGGGACGCGCGTCCACGACGTCGCCCGCATGCCCGAGTAACGCCAGGAACAGCTCGTGGTGCATCTTTAAGTCGCGGAATCGGTAGTGACAAAACGCAGGGGCAACGAATTAAATCGGAACCCAAATAGGCAACCAGGGCGTCATGATTCGATCGCGGACGCCACGATTTGTCAGTTTTGACTCCCGCAAGTCCTCCCCCTTTGGATCTTGTCGTTCCGGAGCAAACACAGCCTGAAAAGCGCCGAAAAGCTCCACCGCTAAAGAAGAACCTGCGTCTGTGACCATGTCCCGGTGCGTCGATGTCCGGGCGGCTTGGGCGTGTGGACGTGGGGTAGGTTGGCTGCCCATAGACATCAGCTGACGCGCTCGCTCTGTTCATAGATACGACCGTGCGATCACCGTCTTCTCGCCGGATGGCCACCTCTTCCAGGTCGAGTACGCCATGGAAGCCGTGAAGAAGGTGTGTGCGTGTGTGTGCCGCTCTATGTTTACGAAAGAGAGGGCGACGTGCTGACGCACGCCTCGTGTTGTTATCCACAAGGGCGCTGTGGTGGTCGGCGTGCGTGGCAAGAACTCGGTCATCCTCGCAGTCGAGCGCAAGGAGATCGCCAAGCTGCAGGTTCGTTCAATTCGCACGCGCCCATAGCAGGCGTGACACTGTGTCTGCATTTGTATGGGGACATCCGTCTGTCTGTCGCCTGTCTATTCGATTCGAATCACTGGGCTGACTGAATGGGCAACTCATTGACGAACTAACCGCAGGACCCACGCACTGTGCGCAAGATCTGCAAGGTGGACGACCACATTTCCATTGCGTTCGCAGGCCTCACGGCCGACGCGCGGGTGCTCATCAACAAGGTGCGTGTGGCTTTTTGTCGGTGGGTCCATGACGCAATCACTGGGGGCGTGACGCCCTCCTTCCTTCACGACCAACTGACCTACTGACTTTGGTGTCTTTTCAGGCGCGTCTCGAGTGCCAGAGCTACCGCCTGACGGTCGAAGACGCGCCGTCGGTCGAGTACGTCGCCCGCTACGTGGCGCGCATCCAGCAAAAGTACACGCAGCGTGGGGGCGTCCGTCCGTTCGGCATTTCGATGCTCATTGCGGGCTGCGACAACAAGGGCGTGCCGCAACTGTACCAGACGGACCCGTCCGGCACGTTCTCGGCGTGGAAGGCGAACGCCACGGGCCGCAATTCGACCAACATTCGCGAGTTCCTTGAGAAGAACTACGTCGAGGACATGGCGGAGGAGGACGCGACGCGTCTCGCGATCAAGGCGCTGCTCGAGGTGCGGATTGCATAATCAGTGGCGTGGTCGTGAGGCGGCTCGTGTATCTATGTGGTGCTCACACGTGCGTGTTCCCGCTTGCGTGTGTGTGTGGTGCGTGCTCGCTGCAGCTCGTCGAGTCGGGCAGCAAGAACATTGAGGTCGCGATCGTGCGGA
>JAASFJ010000477.1:0-21528 GCA_023333755.1 Globisporangium uncinulatum
CGATGTCAATCGCAAAGTGGTTTCAGAGCACAGGGATTTCCCATTTGTATGGTGTGTGTGTGGGAGAGCATCGATCAATAGGATGCTCCTGTGTGGCGGTCGGCAGCTGTGAGAGATTTGTCCTCACAAATGGTACTGAGATGCCTCCACTTTGGATCGCAGAGCTGGCACTTGTTTGCGTTCAATCAGCTGCGGTGAGAATTGAGTGGCGAATCAGGCACCTTTTGTGGACGAAATTACTGTACCCATTCATACTCAAATCAACCTTCAATTCGCGTTTCTTCTCCATGAGAACAACCATGCTCCCGCCGCTCCAGAACCCAGTGGGGTGCTCACTCCCGCCGCTCGAGTGTCCACTCACTCACGGATTCGCTCGGACGCGCATACGTGGTAGTAGTACCCTCCCAAGAGCATGACGACAAGAAGTGTCGACGCACCCACGGATGACCACAGCGTGGACGCACAAGACGCCAGCGGCTGGACGCCGCTCATGACCGCGATCGACCTCGGCGACGTCCGCACAGCGCGTGCGCTCCTCGCTGTGGGCGCAGACGTGCACCAGCCCTGTGTCCAGCGCTACAGCTGCCTGAGCTACGCAGTGGTGCTTTACGCCCTCGACCCGCGCTGCCAGCGGGAAGCCATGATCCAGCTGCTCGTGTCACGCGGTGCCGACGTAAACGAGCCGCATGGTGCGACTGGCGAGACGCCGTTGCACCTCGCTGCGCGCTTTGAGAGCGTGGACGCTGTGCGCATTCTATTGCCACTTGGCGCGAACGTGTCGGCAGTCACTAAGGACGACTGTACAGTCGTGGACGTCGCCGTCGAGAGCGGGTCTTTATTGCTACTCCAGTGGCTCGCAGACCGTGGACTGACGCAGGACTTTGAGCGCGAGAGCGAACGACACACGAAGTGCAGTCCGCTCACACGAGCCGTGGCTGCAGGCCGACTGGACCTCGTCCAGTTCCTTGTCGAAAGCCACGACAGGCGACTGAGGACAAGTAGTCACCACACTAGCGGCACGAGTGTATGGGACCCACAGCACGTGCGCAGGTACCGGTCGGAAGCACTGTATTGTGCGCTCCAGAGCCGGCAGTTTGATGTCGTCACCTGGCTATGCGCACACGGCGCCGATGCAGCGCTAATCGGCGCAGGCGTCGGGTACAACCACACGTCGGCGCTGCACATCGCGGTAAAGTACGGTCGCCTGGACCTCGCTGAGTTCCTCATTGAACGCCAGCACGCCGACGTGAACTGCCGGAACCAGCGCGGCCGCACGCCGCTGCACGCCGCAGTCATTGAAAACCGCGCAGATATGGCGAAGCTGCTGCTCACGCACGGCGCAGACGTGGACGCCGTGTCTGTGGCCCGCGTCCAGGGTCTCCGACTGCGGAACCAACCGGCGATGGACCGCATGAATGCGCTGGAGCTGGCGGTCTGGCATGGCCACGACGCGGTCGCACGGCTGCTGCTCCAGCACGGCGCGTGCGCATACGACGTGGACTGCGTCGCCCGCCGGTTCGACACGTTCCTGGGCCTCACAGACGCAGAGCTGCACTGGACGTTGCTCGACCAGGAGTGTATGTTGATAAATGCGCGGCATAAATTAATTTAAACACGTCGTGTGGTGATGGCTTCGTGCTTTATCGGGCTGTTCTCAGTCTTCGCCATTTGAACTCAGACGCCATAGGATCCGCCGGTGCACTGGTGTGCCAGCGAAGGCGAAGATCGCCGCGACCAAGTCAGCGTCCAGCGAGCTTCCAGCGCCACGTCCTTGAGCGAGGACGCTTAGGAACGCGCGCTTGCGCCCAGGCGCGTCTACGATCCGCAGCAACTCGCCCCGAAACCGGCCGTCGAAAGTGTCGACGAGCGACGGACTGTGGACGGACGCGTGCAGCTGCGGCAGCTCGAGCACCACGAGCGCCTTGTTGGTCGCTAGCATGTCGCATATGCGCGCGAGACTCCCAGGCTCGCTGGCGTCATTGGTCACGAGCCGCAGCTCTTGAAGCTTCGCACGGGACTCCTGACTGGTCAGAACCTGTGCCAGCCTATCGATAGAGTGACTCGAGATGTCCGTGTCGTTCAGGTTCAGCGACTCGAGTCTGTAGAAGAACCGCCTGTTTGCAGGAGCGAAGAGCGCGTCGATACTGCTACCACGGAAGCTGCAGCCTTCAAGGTCGAGGTGCTGGAGGTGTATACAGTGCGTTGTGATAGCAGCGACGTCGACACTGTTGAACTTGAGGCTCAGGAGACGCACGTGGCGGCCAATGCTCTCGAGAAGGCGCGTGATTGGCGTCGTCTTGGACGACAAGCGGTGCGCCGTCAGTTCGTACAGCCGCTCTTGAGTCGCATCATAGTCGCAACTGAGACACTCGGAAGGCTCGGAAGGTGGCTCGGTATACTGCGTCCAGCCGACTCCAACGCCTGGCCACACGACGCAGACCCAGGTGTCTACACCTCTCGCGAGCACCTCGAGCTCTCGGTCGTAGTGGAGAGTCGCAAGGCACCGGGACGACGCACTCGCAGCCTCAAAGACGCGCGAACCGGACGCGAACCACCGCATCCGCACGCTCTCGACCGCTTCTCCAGCTGGGCGCCGGCCGTCGAACACGAGCTCAGCAGCTGGGTCTGCAAGCGTACTCTTGACCGCCTTGGCGTCAGCGACTCGGAGCTCAATCCGCGACAGGTCGATCTTAGTGAGTGCAAACGGCATCTGGAGGCGACTGGAGCGTGGGTAGAAGAGCGCGAACGCGAGCCAGCGCCAGCACTGCTTCCGATCGTCAGCGCTCACGCGGTTGAGCGTCGAGAGGAGCGAGAGGTCGTGGACGAGACACCCGTACCGGAGTGACGCGCACAGGCCCGCAAAGTGCTGCAGACGGAGCGACGTGTGGTCGAACGAGAGGCGCGTCATCGTGAAGAATGGGGATGTCGACGCTGACTCACACAGGCGCTCCTCGAACGGCTCACTAAAGACGACTCGGAGCAGAGCAGCGATCGCATCGGCTTCGTCGCTCTCACGCTGCCGGGAGAAGCAAATGTCATGGAGAGCGACGTCACGAATGCGATACACGCGCTGGTTCTTGCGTAGCAGCTTACTGAGCAGCGTGAGCGCCTCGGCGTCCAGTTCGTTGTGGCTCAGATCGAGCGAGTCGATGGTGACTGTGCGACTGTCGTGTGCGAAGAGCGCGTCCAGGAACGAGAGCAGGAGCTGGAGCTCGTGGAGTCCAAAGCCCGGACTCTGTGTGAACTTGAGCCCGATGGTTGTGAGTTGCGTCCCTCCTCTCTCTGTCTCGTCCTTCTCGCTGCTCGTGAAGCTCCGCAGTAGCGCAGCGAGTGTCTCGGGTGTGACTTTCGACTGGTGGAAGCTGAGCACCGCTCGTGGGAATGCCGGCGCTTCGAGCATCCAGTGCTCGAGTCCGAGCTGCAGCTCACGCGCGCGGCCAAACGTCGGGAACGTCGCTGCCCAGAGCGCCGCCTTTTGCTCTGGTCGACTCGATAGAGTTTGCGAGTGTTGGAGGAGCTGCAGCACAGTAGCGACGAACTCTTCGAGCAACAGCTGCGGCGCCCGAAAGTGAGTGCTGTTATCACCCGCAGGAGCGACGCGTGTAGCGTCGACAAGCAGCAGCGGCGGTGGCGCATGCAACTCGAAGTCCCAGCCGGACCGTGCGCTACGCAGGAAGCGCCCGACGTCCACGGTCGGCGTCCCGACCAGTGGTGGGATGGCTTCCATTGCTTATCAAAGTTTGATAATCAAACACTGGAAGTTTCAGATCTCATCAATACCGTAAAATGTATGTCTTTGGGGTCGAATTGTTACTGGCTACTGTATCTCACAAGCGACTTTTGCCTGTACATGCAATTCAAATTGGGATAATTATTTTTGCCAATGAAAAGTCGCTCGAATGGTAATATTAGCCAATAGATGCTGTCTATTCCATTTCAACCACTTTTTACCCACTTGTGACGAGAATTTGAAGGAATTTGTAGTATATTTTTGACCAATGCCTAATGGTCTTTTGGTAGTAGATTATGTGTGTCACAAGCTACTTTATGTTAAAAGCTACAATCCTCTGCACATTGATGTAGTCAAAGACACACATTTTACGGTACAGACCACCTGTAACTTCCAGTTTCATTGACTGAGCATCCTGCTTTGGTGGTGGTGCGGCTGTTCGAAGGCTGTTCGACGCCAGTCGAGATGAAGGCGCGCGTGAGACCAGAGGATGCTTCCTCGAACGTGAGCGCAGGGCGATCTGCCAGCAAGACGGACCAAAGCTCTACATGGCGCCGGCTATCCTGGCACGGTCTGGTCGAGTCGCTTCGGCGACCAAAGCGCTCCAGGGTCGTCGCAATCGGCCCAGTTGACACTCTCGCTCCACCACCGAGTCGTTGGGCGAAGGCGTTGCGTGCAAAGTCGTCCCGCAGAATCAAGCGATTGCAGAGGAACCGGACGGAAGTCTCGTTCTTCGAGGCGTTCGGGCTGCTCGGTCCGCCACTGCTCTTCGTGGTCACGCTCTCAGCAGCGTGGACTTTGTGGCTCATGGCGGTCAATCTCGACCCGAATGGGGCCGCGAACTTCCTCATGGGCACTGGCGACTTTGACAACGGCGCGTTTTGGCTCCTCTTGGACGCAGACCCTGTGCTACTGGTGTTCGTCCTCACCGGACTCGGCGTCATCCTCCTCGGCTTTGGGTTTGCGGTCCTCAAGATGACGCTCTGGCGGAACAGACCAATGACCATCAACTTTCGCTTTTTGTGCACCAAGTCCAAGCCCAAGGGAGCTCGCCTTACGAGACAGGAGACCGCAACGCGACAGGCCCTGGACGCCTGGGGCAGCCTCACAGGTTTTCAGGGCACGCACAGGAAACTCTGGGTGCGTCTGGATTCTAAGAGTGGTCTTGCCAGTCATATCAGACTTATCCGAGTGCTAGTACGCATCTAACGTACGTACACACAATGGACATTCACAGAACCTCTGGCTCAAGGTGGTCGACTTTGTCTTCCAGTCCCTGACGCTGTACCAGATCCTCGAAGCTGGTTTCCCCGACATACTCGGCTACACGTACGCGATTCTTGTCGCCCTCAACTCGCTCTCGTGTGTCTTTGTCATCCTTGCGCACCCACGGCTGTCGGCGTTCGGTGAGGTCCTCATCGACACAGCGTACGTGTCCAGATCGACGGTGGGCAATGCGAGGAACTGCAGTCAAACTCAGTCCTCGTATCGTATCGTGGGTTCACTCAGGTTCGACACGGTCATGGCTGTCGGCGCTCCAGTCATGCTGTTGCTCTTCAGCTACTTCAACTTTGACTTTGACCGGGAAGAGCTGCGCATCAACCTCGAAATGGTGCCGGTTGGCGCGTATGAGCGACAGGCACGCCTCATGGCCGACCCAGTCCAAGTCACGATCTTCCTCCTGAGTTTCAACGACCTCCGGATCTCGAACATCCTGGGCTTTGTGCTCCGAATTGGCATGAACACGTCGTTCTGCTATCGCCTGAAACGGGTGATCGAAGAGAAGATCCAGCAGCACGCGCGTCGCCTCTTGTCCAGCCAGTCGACATTAACCCAGACCGCGACCCAGAACCCTGTCCCCAAGTGGATGGCGATCCCGTTCACACTCTTCTCCTGCAGCGTCATCGTCTATGTGCACCTGTGTACCACGTCAGCGCGCACAGCATGCGCAAAGTACCCCGAGTGTGTTGCGTACGTTCATCGGATCACCAGCGCGGACTCGTGTCCGTGCCTCGCACTCGTCGACGTTGACAAAGCCCCCAAGACGTACGAAGAGTGGATCCGTCCGCCGAACGCCGCACCAGTCGTCAAGACACTGGCTGCCTCTGGGGACCTCCGCGTGCTCCAGATTATCAACCGCGAGCTGCTCGAGCTGCCTGACGAGCTCCAGTGCTGCCGGATGCTCACGCACATGTAAGTACAGTACCGAGTCTGTGTGACGATCTGCGTCATGGAAGCGAGGAACTCGCTGACACGCAGACCGGGTCGTTCTCTCGCTTAACAGCGCTCTGATCTACGCCTCGACAATGTCCATTCCGGCTTGGGGAGCGAGTCTCAGCAAGCTTCAGTTTCTGTAAGGGGGCTACGATGGGGAGAGTACTCGTGGCGATCTCAGACGCTAACCAGCTTGTATGGTTGTCGCTCTTGCGTGTGTATGTGCGGGCTAGTCATGTGGAAGGGAAACCCGGTTCGACGAACTTGGTGAAGATGCCGGCCAATCTCTTTTCTCACATGACGGCGCTCAGCAAACTGCACTTGGGAACGCACCCGTCGCTGACTGTACTACCGTCGTTCGAAGGACTCACGAACTTGAAAAGCCTGACGCTTGCAGCCTTGGGCGTGACCGAGCTGCCTCCGTTCGACCCGCTGGAGAAAATCGAGCGACTGGAGATCATATCGAACTTCCGGATCGTGCGCGTCCCAAGTCTCGCACCACTCGAGAGACTGAATTACCTCGTGATCTCGCGCGTCGGAGCCTGCTGCAACGGCTCGACTCCAACGTGCAACGGCGCAGTATGTGCCAGCAAAGTGTGCGTCGTTGGTTATCGCGCTGACCAAGCGACCGTGGCGATCCTCGAGAAGTTCAACAGCACAATCTGTGCACCGACACCTACAACTCCTGGAGCCATCACGAGCTCTCCGTACAGCAGCGGCATATGGACGCCCGCCATGATCGCCAACATTGTCATGTGCGGAGGCGTCCTGTACCGCCAGTGTAGCCAGAGTGGATCGAGCACCAACATCACCAACCAGGGGACCTCAATGTGCTACAACTACAAAATGCAAGTGATCGCGTGCTCTGCAAACCCGATGAGCATCGCGATCCGGAAGGTGCAGATCCAACGCTCTGCGGGCTTGCCGTGCAACCCGGTTGAAGAGAAGTGGCTCGAATGTCCCGACAAAGTCTAGCTTTGAGTCCGTGATTGAGTGCAGCCATGGAAGTAGACTTCCTGTACGTGTCCATCAAGATCGGGTCCATGGTTGCAATGCTGGTCAGCGAGAAGTTGTGAGTGGCACACGTGTTGCTCACCATTCCCCAGTCCTTGAACAACTCCGCGCACGTAGCACGCCGAGACGAGAACGCGTCGCTGACATTGGCGGGGACCAAGCAGACTGCTGTGGTTGTGCGTCTGAGCGCGTACCCAGGCGTGAGGCTCGGCAGCGCCGCATGGCGTCGGATGATTGGCGCAACCAGCACAGTCGTCCCCACATAGCACTGCGTGCAGACAGTCCGCACGTGAATGTGCAGCGAATCGCTGGTGACAGCGACAGGAACTTACGGGTGCATCACCTGACGTCTCTCGAGAACTTTGGGCTCTTCGGCGTCCTGATGCTGTTGGTCACGTGTGGCTCGATCGTCTGGAGTGCACTGCTCCTTGTGCTCAACGTCGCACCAAAGACGACGGCGGACCACCTCTTGGACACTGACGACAGCTTCTGGCTCATCGTCGCTCCCCGTTCGTCGCTTCTCGCAGCGCCTGCAATCACACTTGGCGCCGTACTGCTCGGCTACATGTACGCACTACTGAAGATGACGTGGTGGCAACGAAGCTCTGCCCGACTCGAACAGCCAGGCGCTGATGGCGCGGATCACATGCGCGCTTGTGAAGGAAGGCAACGCGCAGCAGTGGCTTCTCGAGTTCTGGAGCGACCTCACGGGCTACCACGGGCAGCGGCGAAAGTTCTGGGTAGGGTTGGCTTCGCTTCCGTTGCGGCTGGGCTGGGGCTCTATCCCCAGACTCTCGCTTGTACCAGACTGCTGACATGGTGGCTTGTTTGCCTTGCCAGAGCCTCTGCCTCTGCCTCAAGACCGTCGACATACTGCTGCAGATCATCTCGCTCGAGAAGATCCTCGAGAAGGGGTTCCCACCCGACCTCTGCTACAGTTACGCCGGAATGATTGCAGTTGACGCGCTCTCGTGTGTCGTCGCCGTCCCTACACCCGCCCACCGCTTGACCTTCTACGAGACCGTCCTAGACTGCTTGTACGGGGCACTGAGCGTCCTAATGGAGGTCTACAGATCGGGATTGCGTTCGGTTCGAGTGTTGATGACCACTGTGTTGGACTGGCTTTGCGATGCTCAGCTTTGGTCTGTTCTTCGCAGTCGTCGCTCCTCTCATCGTGATGGTGTTCAGCTATCGCAACTTCCAAGTGACCATCACGCTATTGGGGGCGGCGACTTGGAGCGACCGGCCCGTGGCATGGCCGACCCGACGCAGGTGTTCCAGCCACTAGTCATCTTCGATGAGCTTCGTATTCTGTCTGCGCTTGACTATGTGCTGCGCATCGGGCTGAGCGTCGCGTGCTATTACCGACTCAAGCGTACGATCGAAGTCCGAATCCGACAGCGTCGAAAGCTGAAGTACAACGAACGAGAGCGCGCCATGATGGCCATTCAGGTCGCCGCCTCAGAAAGCCGTGTCCAAGGCCATGGTGCTGCCGTTAATCGTCGCTGGAGCGTTCGCAGCCGTGTACACGCATCGCTGCGTCGCTCTGTCGGTTGCAGTCTGTAACGGCTATCCGACATGCGTCGCTCGTGCTCATCGCGCAGACAACAACGGGATGTGTCAGTGCTTGGTACTCGTCGACACCGACGTGGCGCCAACGTCGTACGAAGCGTGGACGAACCCGCCGGACACGACCGGGAGTGTGAAGCAGCTGGCTGCGTCAGGGGGCCTCATAGTGCTTCAAGTGACCAATCGTCGGCTCGAAGAGTTGCCTGACGAGCTACAGATGTGTAGCGAACGGCGACACATATACGGCCGCGTACACACGGCCGTGGGTCCTGTAGTGACGGTGGCTAGTGGCCCTGTAGTGATGGTGGCTACTGACAGCGACTTGTGTGGGGTATGGAGAGGTAGGTCGCTCATTTACACAGGCAAGACGACACTTCCAGGATGGACAAAGTCGCTCACCAAGCTCGAGTTTCTGTACGCACGAGCTCGCTTCATCGACATGATTCGTGCTTCACGAGACTAACGCGTGTGTGTGTGGGATCGACACAGGAGCATCGAAGGGCATCCAAAAGGTCCAGCACTCGAAGCCCTTCCACTCGACGCGTTTGAGGACATGGCCAAGCTTACATACCTCCACTTGGCGCGGCACCCGAAGCTACCGAGCCTCCCACTCTTCGACGGACCCACGAACCTCGCGAGTGTCTCGCTCGTCGACCTCCGATGGTGACAGAGATCCCGCCACTCCGGTCGCTTGAAAGGTTAGAGCGACTGGAGCTGCGTCGGCTCCCAGCGCTAGCCCAGCTCCCGGACCTCTCGGCTCAGAAAAAGCTCGTCCGCTTTGCTGTGACAGACGCCGAAGTGTGCTGCAACGGGCTCGTCGGCTCGTGCGATCTATCGAGTGTCGCCGGTCGAGGCAGCCAAGCCACCTGCGTCGACAGCAATGCCGTCTCCATTCTCAACTTGTCGCTCCCGGTGCTGCTCAAGAAGTTCAACGCGACAATGTGTGTCTAACAGTGAAGTCCCTCCGCAGAGCTGTTCAGGCAGTATGTCCCAGGACGGAGCAGACGTGTGCGGAGGCGTTTGGTATCGACAGTGTAGTCCGAATTCGACGACAGTGGGTACCAACAGTAGCGCCAGTGAGTCGTCGTGGGTGTGCTACAACAACCACTTGCAAATCATCTCGTGCGTGTGCGCACCAGCCTTGATCGCGATCCGGAAGCTGCAGATCCAGGGCCAGGACGGCCATGGCGATGTTGTGTGACACTACCAAAGAGAAGTGGCTTGGGTGTGCTTTGAGTCGGGACTTGTTTTCATACCAAACAGTCGGTTACACTCCTCTCTCGCCTCCGTGTCGATCATGCGCGTTGCTGACAGCGGGCACCATACCGACCGCGACGGCGGCAGCCCAACTGTGGGCAGGAGGGACAGAGGCTTACGAGATAGCCGCGATGCATCGCCCACTGCTTCTCCGTCGTTCTTCATTGTCCAAGAGCCAGTGATCTCACCGACTGGTGGGTTCGCAAACTCGAGCAACGCGCGCACAGACCAGCTCCGGCAGTCGTCGTCGTCAGCGTCGACCCCTACGCTGAAGCTCAAGAGCAGGAAGAAAGCAAACGCGTCGCCGCTGTCGTCAGCTTCCCACGACGACGCCTCACGAGTTCGAACGAAACAGCGAGCTGCAGCGTCCGACATCGACAGCTCTCCTACGTCGCTGAAGACACACGAAGAGAGTGGGTTTGAGGATGACGAGCCTTCCACAGCGAAGCGAGACGCACGTGCGTGGGAGAAGCGGCCAGCCCCACTCTCTATTCTGAACCGCGTCGGCTCGGCGCCAGACCTCCCGCTTCACAGCTCCGTGAGCTCAGCGGTCTACAGCTCCTCGAAGAAACGCAGCCTCCTGAGAACTGTCGGTTCAAGCGGCGCTGGTCCGCACGCGGTCGCTCTCCAGCGCAGCAGACTCATCCCGCTCCCAATCAACATCCGCACCGGTACACTGACTCAAGAAGTGCGAGACAGCAACAACAACAATGCGACTGCCGACTTGCGAGTGAGCCGACCAACGGCCGTTCCGAGCGCTGATGGATCGCAATCGCAGCAGACTGAGGACGAGGCTGCGAACGCCAACTACGCGATCGCAGCTCTCCGGCAGCGGCTCACGCAGATGGAGAAAGACGCGACGCGCGGTCTTAAGCAGCGACAAACCCTCGAGCGGCAGGCCGCGCAGCTCGTGCGTGAGAACAAGCGGCTGTGCGCCGACAAACACGAGCTCGAGAGCACACTGGCGCAAGTGGAGAAGGACGCGCTCGTGCACAAGCACGTGTTCGAGAAGCTTTCGGATCGGTACGCTGGAGCGTACAGCAACCTGCAGAAGCTCACGGAGCAGCACCAGTCGACAAGCGCCGACAACCCACACACGGGAGCGGTGCAGGCCGTGCTCCAGGCGCTGACACGGGAGAACCAGGAGTTCCGCCGCAAACTGCGAGTACGCTCGCGGTGTTGGCGCTGATCACAGTTTCTCCTCTTGCTTCTGACGCCCCGTGTGTCTGTGACGCTGCGTAGGTACTCGAGGCTCAGCATGGCGAGGACAAAGCACTTGTAGCGCGACAGGTGAAGAAGATCAAGCGACTACGAGCCGAGATGGAGGCGCTGCAGCACATGAACGACGCCAACAGCAGAGACGACGCGGCAGTGTCGGACGGGCTGAGCGAGTACTCGCACAGGACCTCCATCGACACCAAGCAGCCTTACCCCCCTGACCTAGTGAACGGGAAGGTGGCTCTCTCGAGCGAAGCGGCTCCTGTCTCAGGGTCGAACGCCAAGAGCTCTCCATTGAAAGCGACCGCAACGCCGACGGCGACCTCAGCACCAGCCAGCGCTTCAAACAGCACTGGAAGCTCGAGTCACCTCATCCGAGTGGAGGACTACCAGTACATTGACCCGAACATCCTCAAAGTGCTCGAGAAGGTCGACTCGCAGTTCAGCATCACGAACGCCATCACCCTCTCTGCTGTGCTCAAGAAGTGGCTCCACAGCTGTCTCTGCGTCGTGAGCTCGACGCACCTCCCGTCCGTGCTCAAGCTGTGCGTGTAGTGGGAGTACACAGCTTCCGATGGGATGGTGCAGTGACTGTGGCTGAGACAACTGACGCTGTCTCTATGCGTGCGTGCGTACTCGACAGCCTCCTCACGCGCGTGTGCGAGCTGCTCCACTGCGAGCACGCAGCACTCTTTGAGGTCGACCATACGGGACGAAAGCTGGTCGCCAAGTATGCCGAGAGTGGCGACGTGCACTGGGAGCTCCCGCTCGACAAAGGCATCATCGGGTTCGCAGCTCGCCAGAACGCGCTCTGCAACGCCCATCGGGCGTACGACGACCCGCGGTTCTATAGCTCGACCGACACGGTCACAGGGACGCAATCGCGGGAGGTGCTGTGCATCCCGATCGTGCACGAGCTCCAGCCGGGCCACCCACGATGCGTCTTCGCTGTCCTCCAGGCGTGGAACACGACGCACCAGAAGCCGTTCACACCAAACGACCAGATCCTCGGAGCACTGCTCACGATCCAGGCCGGAACCATCTTCCTGCAGACGCATGTGCGTTGGCGCGGACCTGACGTGTCGTATGGAACCGAGGCTTCTAGGCGTAGACCTCACTCGGCGGGGGTTCCTCATTGTATGCACTCGCACACACTGTCCGCTTGTGATGCGACAGGTTGCGCGAACGCTCCAGAAGATCAATGCGAAGCTGGTTCGGATCATGCGCATGGAACAAGAGATCGTACCCGAGCACGTCGTGACCACAGCAGGAGCTTCCCAGGACGGCCTCGCTTCAGTCGTAGGCAGCCATACTGCACCTCTTCCTGCCGCCATCGCTCCCGTGTCGCTGCTGCAGCTTGTGGCAAACGCCCAGAAGCAGTTCTCCGAGTGCCTCGGCATCAAGAAACTCCGAATCTTTGTGCTAGAAGCCGACGTGATGCGAGTCTGGCACGTCGGTTCGGAGATCGACACGGACAGCGGGCGGGCGGTGCTAGTGCGCAAGTACTCGAACGTGCTCTCGTCGCTCTGTGGGACGGTGCTCAAGATGACATCGAACGCCACCGCGATCCTCGACGACCCGACGTCGGAAGCCATGTTCAACGACATCGTCGATCTTAGCGGCGGTGCTGGAGGCTTGTACTTGACGCCGATCTCATCACCGTTCGGGTCTTTGCCCCTCGGAATGATTCAGGTGGCTCGCTCATGTGCCAGCGCTGTCCGTTCGCCTGTCGACGGTGAAGATCCCGGCTTCGCGGTTGCTGTGGCGAAAGAGAAGCTGGCGACACAAGCGACCGACGATTCGCTCACGGCGGAGTTGATCGAGGCGTTCGCGAGAGTCTTCGCAGGCATCCTCCACCACGCCAAGGCGCAGGAACTGTACGACACGTGTCCGAAAGAGGTTCACGACGCCCGACTCGCGTACCTCACAGACCGGCTCGAGTGCCTCGAGAACGAGAACCGAGAAGAGCAGGAGCAGAACGAGGCGAAGGAGGAGCAGATCGCACGCACCCTCGCAGCTGCTGCGATGATGGAGCAGCGCTTCTTAGAGTCGGCCCAGCGCGAGCGCTCACGAGAAGGTCGAACCCCAGTGGCGTCTGTGGCGGTGGAGAAGGACCCGCTCCGGCGAGTGTCGTACACTGAGGAGGTTCTCTACCCCCACGCGAGCGTATACACGCGTGATTCTCGGCGCGTCTCCTCTGCAGGGTCGACTCGGAAGAGCGTCAGTGTGGCGTTCCACTTGGCAGCAGCCAGTGTCGCGTACGACAACGGCACTGACGGAGCTGAAGCTCAAGAGAAGTCCACAAAAAACGATGGCGAGCAATCGCTGCTCGGCGAGACTGAGGACGACGGCGATGAGGACGATGACGGTGAAGAGACTGAAGACAGCGAGTCTCATGAACCTGATTCCGGTGATGGAACTGAGCTCGACGAGCTTATGAATGCTACCGACAGCCTGACTTTCGACGTTGAGGTGGAACGAGCGCTGCTGGATGAGGATGAGGGAGATGCGACTGGAGAGAGTGACGCAGTCGCTTCCGAGTCGTACCCGAACGGCTGCATCCCCGTCAACTGGAGGTACGAGCAGTATCGAGACAGTGACTACACTGAGCCCAGCCGAGTCGACGACGGTGTGTTCGACGGACTCTATGAGCACGGTGACGGACAGCAGGAAGAGGGAGAGGAAGCGCGCGAGGGATACGGCGACCCGGATGAGCCGCAGGACGAAGGTGATGACGACGCATTCGCACGTGGATCTTGGCGCCAAGACGACGACGCGCCTGTCGGGCTCATCTCGACCGACTCGACGTACGGGATAGACCTTAGCTACAGCGACAACTCCCCACCCGAGTTCGCAACGGATGGTCCGAGCGACTCGTTCTCTCCACTCGACGGTCAGGATCTACAGTAGCTTGAGTGGTAAGCTTTTTTGCGGGTCGTATTTTGATCGGGTCGTGGTTGAGCGAGGCGGTAGCTACTCTATAGGAGCAGGCAGACAACAGCAGCAGGCAAACAGAGTTGAACAGGAACGTCACTGTTGAAGCAGCCGTCAGCCCACCACCGCCCGCATGACGCGTCACTCACTCGCGGTCGTCGTCGCCTTGGAACGCCGTGTTACGCGATGCGCAGAGCTTGCCAAAGTGGCGCACGACTCGGCGAAACGCGCGCTCGCTCGACGACGAGAAGAGGTCGCGCTGGAACTCGGCGGCTTCGTCGGCCGTCAGGAAGGCTGCCGGCGGTGGGTTGCCTCTCGCCACTGCGTCGATGAACCAAGCGCCGATCCACTCTTGCAGCCGCTGGCCGTCCAGCTTGGCGAACTGGACCAGCACACCAGCGATCGAGCCGTAGTCCGCGTCGAGCCGTGAGACTGGCGCGGTTCCAAGCACGACGCCCGACAAGAGGTGGCTCACGAGCTGCTGCCCTCCGCACGCGTCGCCTGCAAAGAAGCTCTGCTCGAGCACACTCTCGAACGCGGCGAGCTTCAATGTCGGGGTGCTGCACGCCTGCAGCCCTTGGACGAGCATCTCTTCTAGGAAGCACAGCGCTGCTTTGTTCGCGTCGTTGTGTGAGACCTCGAGCGACACGACTGCGCACTGAAAGAGGCTTGTGAGCAACGCTGTCGCACCGTCGCCGCTCCAGGATGCCAGCAGCACCTGGGGGACGCACGTGAGACTGCGCTGCATGAGGAAGAAGAACTCTTCGACCACATCCGGATGCGCCTGCACGGTCGTCCGTGCCTTGAAGATCGGGACTGTCGTCTCGGTCGTTACCCGCAGCAGCTTGGCAAAGAGATTCACCGCGTCGTCGCTCTCGTCCCGTCCATAGTACTTGAGCACCATGTTCCCAGTGTAGAGGTACGACGACTTGGGGTCGCGCTGGTAGAACGCGAGGAGGTTGTCGACCAGCTGTGGGAGGAAGGGCTTGAACTGGCTGCCGCACGTGCGCAGCATGCGCTTGTAGCACCGGCACACGCGCTCAACGAGGTCGTCTTTGCCGCGAAAGAGCAACAGGAGCTGGTTCAGGAGCGGCCACACTTTCTCCGTGAGCGTCAAGAGCGGGTGCGGCTGCGCTTCTGCTCCGCCGCCCATCTTACGCATGTCGATGTCCAGGTGGTCGTAGATGCAGATCAAGCGTGAGACCTCAACTCCTGCTGCTGCTGGACTCACACTCGCGCCAGCTGCAGCGGCTGCCAGCAGCGCACTGAGCCGCTGTCCGATGGGCGCGAGCACTTTCTCCAGCAAGCCGAGCACGGCCCCCAAGTCGCGCGTCGACGCGACGCCTGCGAGCACGCCTTCGAGGATGAACGTCTGGTCGTCGACAGCGAGAATGCCGTGCTGGTCGAGGTGCAAGTAGAACGCAGTGACGTCCGCACCGACGAGCGACCAGCAGTCGATCGCGATCGAGCGAATCGCAGCCGATGCCGCCCGTGCGACGTCCCAGTCTGCAAACTGCGGGTCCTGGGTGCTGCTCATGACGTTCTGGTTCAAGAACGTGAGTTGAGGCGGCAAGAACGCCGGGTGTGTCTGCAGCCACGCGACGTAGCGTGAGACAATGAGGCACGCAGTGTAGCAGATCGCTGGGTGCTCGGCGAACCGTGGCAAGTGCTGGAAGATGAGCTCAATCGACGCGTTCACAGCTGCTGGGTTCGCGCGCTCGACGTGGCGCGCGATCGAGCGGAAGCCAAACAAGTGCGCTTCAATCGCTTCCCACTGCCGTTGAGCGACTGGGAGCTGGAAGAGCTGCTCGAGGCCCTGGACGCAGTGCTGGAGGATCGGCTCGGGACCAAGGAGCTCACACACATCTCGGAGAATGTCGCCGAGTTCGTGGCGAAAGAGCTTAAAGTCCGCTTGCTTGTCGGCTGGGAGGCGTGGGAACGACTCGTGGAACTGGAGGTGCTGCATGCAGATACTGGCGAGGCGCAAGAGACTGGGCGCGAGCGTGCCGAGTGTCACGTCCCGTTGCGAGCGCTCGGTGTGGAGCAGTTCTTCAATGAAGCGGAACCAGAACGGCACAGTGACGTCAGCAACGTCGACGTCAGGGCAGCTCATGCAGTCGAGGAGCAAGTCGACGACAGCGGCTTGGCCCATGTCGACGTCGCCGACCAGCAGCGGCAAGTACGCTTCGCCCATCTCCGTGAAGATCCGGCAGAGACCGAGGCACTTGTCCGTGTCGTCAGCCGCGACTGCGTGCTGGAACGCGTCCCGGAGCTGCATGAGCTGCGGCACGAGCCAGTGCACGAGTTCGAGGTCCCGTGGGACGTCGTGGAACGTGCGCACGAGCTCGACGACGAGGTCTACAGTTACGTCAAAGAGGTCGTCTTGGTTCAGCAACGCACCCAGTGACTGCAGCAGCGGGTTCCGCACGACGGCGCCAGCACGCACCGACGCGTAGCGCAGCCAGTTCGTGGCTGCCCGCAGCACCGTCTGCTGTGTCGCGACCGCGTCCGCGTGGCCCGCAGCTTCCTCCATGAGCTGCGGGAGGAGTTGGTCGAGCACAGGGCTGACCCACTGGTCGACGTCCAGGCGGAGACGCTCGCGGACCGCGCGTTCTTGGACCTCCGCTGTCTCTTCCACGACCACGACAAGCAGCTCTGCGAGTGTCGCAGGCGGTACGTGGGCGTGTGCGAGCGCACTGAGGACGAAGCTGAGGACGCTGGTGGTGTCGGTAGCGCCGGCCGCAGCAGTGAGGACAGCAGAGATGCTGCTGCTGTTGTGGCTGTGGCTGTGGTTGTGGGAGGCGGTGGAAGCGGCACGGGCCTCCAGCTCGAGCGTCGGAATGCGCGGGAGGCACGCGACGAGCGCAAGCACGAGCTGCGTGTGCACGAGCTTGGGCGGGCCGAGGGCGAGCCACGCGACGACGCGCTCGCTCAGCGCCAAGTGCGACCAGGCGGGCGGGAACGCGTGCTGGCGCCGCAACTTTGTCGCGAGCGTCTGCGCTGCGAAGAAGAGCGCGGGCGACGACGACGCGGATGTCGCCGCTGACAACGACGATGATGACTGGAGGAATCGCTCGAGCAGCGCTGTGCAGACGCCGAACGCCGCTGGTGACAGCTGGAAGCCGCGCAGAAACGCGTCGGCTGCGCGCTGCGTCGCTGGCTGCGGCGTCGGGTGGTAGAGCGCGTCCAGCGCCGCGAGCACAGAGGCCTCGGACGCGGCGTCCGAAGCCATCATCATGGCGGACAGAGGACCTTGATAGGCTGACGTGTGGTGGTGCTGGTGGGCGTAAAATGGGAGAAAATGGGTTGGGGCGCGTTTGTATTAGTGATAAAATGAAGGGACTGGTTCCCTGCTTTTTGTCACTGTGACGACTTGTGGGTGACCTCACGCGGTGCTGCTGCGTGTGGCGCTGTGGCTCGCCGTGGCGCACCCAGGGACCTGCAGGAACGAGTCAAAGTCGTACTTGACGAGCTTCGGGCAGCAGCTCCAGAACTTGCCGGCGTCGTGGAACACGGGCGGCCCCGTGTGGTGCACGCACGCGTCCGGTGCGTTCTCCGCCACCACGTACTCTTTCTGGCAGCCGTAGTTCACACAGCGGGCCTTGCCGTCCGTCCGCACTGGCGCCGTGCTGCGTAGCAGTAGTTGGACAAAGTTATACAAAAAGTAAATACACAGGTATGAGTGTTCTACAAAGTGTCCCACCCACACGACCCACATTTGCATAAAACGTACGCAGTTTGGGTGTCCACAGCCGCCGACACGGCCGTCACAGCGTTCGGGTTCGTCTTGTTGTAGTCGTCAATGGACTTGAGCGCTGGAGCTGCCACGGCCGCAGCCGCAGGTGCCGGTGCCGCACTGCCCTCTGCTGCGAGCTGCGTCGGGGACTTGGCGAACTCAGCCGCAGGTGGCGTGGTCGAGTGGCGGCCGAGCTGGCACGTAGGGATCTTTTCAAAGTCGTCCCAGTCGTACACCATCTTGGACGAGCAGCAGGACCAGCCTTTCTTCAGGTCGTGGAACGTCGGCGGCTGCGCGTGGTGGCGGCACGCGCGTTCGTGATTCTCGGCCTCAGTGAACTTCTGCGCACAGCCAAAGTTCTTGCACTGGAGGAGGTGCGGCGAGGACGCGCTCGATGCTGTCGCTGTGGGTAAGAGACAGCCACACAAGTGGGTCGGTGGTTAGCGAGAGGACAGAGAGCGTCGCTGCTTACAGAGTTGATGAGTGCATCACACGTACGTTCTGCTTTCCCAGGCTTCTTCGTCGACGGACCTGGTTGTGAGTGCGTCATTCGTCCTCAAGTCAGTCAGATCCCAGCACACAGCCGACATTCAGTGGCTACAGCTCACTTCTAGCGGACGCACCGGCGCGCAGGAAGAGGTCGTCGTGTTTCTGCACCGCAACGTGCAGCAGTTCGTCGCCGTGCAGCGGTGCGTTCTTGCGCTCGAGGTGGAAGTGCGCGGCGTCGAGTTTCTCGTCCGGCTTCTTCGTGTTGTAGTGCTCCACGAAGAACTGTGCGTGTGGGGATGGATGTGACACGACACGATACGATGCGCAAGCCATCGTCAGCGACAAGAAGGCGATACGGGCGTCGGAAGAGCGTCCTACACACACACAGCACCTCTTTGAGGTAGTCGACCGTGTGTCCCGCCCACTTGGACGGCAGTGTCATCTTGAGCGTGAGGTGCAGCACCGCGTCTGCGCTCTCGTCGTAGTGCATGTACACCTTCTTGGGCACAGCGCCATCGATCTTGGCGGGGGTCGCAGCTGCTGGTGTCGCGTCAGCCATCTTGTCGTCGTCGTCGTCGAGTGTTCGCGAAGTGTGGTGGGAATGAATTGGTGTGTCCACGATTGATACCCTTGACCAATTTGAGTATCAAGTTGATACTCATCAAAAAAGTAAAAATGGGTCACAAAAAATTGTTTTTTGTGCGCACTGGTTCTTGATATAACATATCTTAACATTTCAGATATAGCACTTTCGAATTCAAACTCAATTTTTGAGTTTTTGGCGGCAGTTTATTTGATACCAGCGGCATTTGATTTGGTACCTTGGTCATGCACATCAGTCGTGCACTTTCCAAGCCGCTTCAGTCCACTTCGTCACGCCTCCGTTCGCTACAGCTCCAGCGCGCATCATGCAGCGCTCGCTGGGGATCATGCGCTCGGACCTGAGTCTCATGGTGCACTACGCAATCGAGTAACTGCTCCGTGCACAAGTACACAACCTCACTCACCCTCTCTGGCAGACCTTTCGCGGCCGCTCGAATGCGCTCATAGAGATCGCGAAGCGCATGTGCAGCGCTGACGACGAGTGGCAGCGCAAGTGCGACGCGATGCGCGAGCTAAAAGCGCTGCTAAGCGCGTACGCGGCGTTCCAACAGACCGGAGCCAGTGGCGACGGAGACGCGGTGGACGCAGCGCTGTTCACGCCCGAGAACATCCAGATGCTCACGCAGCCGTTCCGGAGCACGGTACGCTACGCTGCTCTCAGCACAACGAGATGCGTCAGTTGATGAGGTGGTGCTAACGCATTCACATCGTTGTCATCATCCCCTGTAGCTGCTCGACTTGCGCTCGACGGTCGTGAAGGAAGCGTGTGACGCGTTCACAGCCCTCACCACTTGTGTGGGGCCAACGAGGAGCAAGATCATCGTCCGTGACGTGTTCCCGACCCTGTTGGAGGCGCGAGGAGCGTCCAACAAGGTGCGTTGCGTGTGTGATTGTGTGAACCTTCCAACCAATTGAGGCCACCGAGTACCCACGCGTCTCAACCTCCCTGATGGCGGCTGCGCAGGTGAACACCCACGCTGTCCACCAGTGCATTGAAGCCGTGGTCCGAACAGCGCCGAGTCGCTACGTCCTAGCTCCCGTGCTCCAGACGCTTCGTAGCAGCAAGTACGGCATTGATACGGACGGGTTCCCCGCCTCTGGCTCGCAACAACACGACTGACTCACTCCTACGTACGTTCTGTCGTTCAACAGGAATCGTGACGTGCGTGAAAGCTGCGTGCGCTACCTTGAGCTTGCGCTCGCACACTGGCCCGTCGCTGTCTTTGACCAGTTCAACGCTCCACTCCAGCACGCGATCGCAGTACGTCGTGCGAATCGTACTCTACTACTGAGACCGACACCTACGCGAGCTTGATCCTGATTGCGTGTGTCGTGAGCCACAGTCGTCACTGAGCGATGCGTCGCAGCGCAGTCGAGAAATTGCCCGCGAGTGCTACTGGTGCGTAGGGATGCGGACTCGCAGCTGGAAGGCTGTGGACAACTGGAAGCTTCCCACTCACAGCCGTCGGTCTGTCGGTCTCGTGGTGCTGGCTAGGAGATACGCGTCACTGTGGCCGGACGAGCTCGAAGCGTGAGTCTGTCGCGTTTTTCTATGAGAGAGCGAAGAGAACGAATGGTGCGCTTACGTACCAACTGCATCGGGTAAACCCCACAGGATGGACGCGATGCTGTCGAGTGCCGTGAAGAAGCACCTGAACCTGAAACGACCTCGCGTTCCTGAGGAATCCGAGACGCCGTTTGAGGTACTTGAGCGATGACGTGTCGCTGGTGATTGGGAGAAGAATCGGTTAACTCAGCCTCGTTATCGATGGTGCCGACTCAACAGCCGTCCAAGCGTCGGCACCTTGCGACGATCACGAACACTGTCAGCACACCGGCCTCTGCCGCCAAGAGCCTGGAGTTTGGCGACTCGAGCGAGCTCAAGACTCCAGTGAGGCAAGGAGAGCAATCAGCCCAAGCGAAAGCTCGCGTCTCGTTGCTTGTAAAGACAACGACGAAGAAGAGTCCGATCGCAGCCATCATCCGCTCGAAGCCTAGGTCGAGTCTGTCGACAGTGCTGTCTTCGTTCGACCACTCAGCCACTCCGAGGTCTTCAAACGACACCCGTTCCAGTCTCGTACCATCGACTCCGGCGTCAGGGTCCTCACATACGCAGCAAGGACACACCAAGAGCACGCGGATACCGACTCCGACACCAGTGAGTGGAGCCGCCAAGTCACGACAAGTGCAGCAACACACTCACGACAAAGGCACCACGACACTTCCACAAGTCAACAAAACAAACAGCACTTCTATCAGCAGTACGCAGCTAGAAAAGACTAACGAAGAACTTAGAGCTGCGCTGTCGGCGGTGCAGACGCAGCTGTCGCAAGCCGAGTCGAGGCTGTCGTCGGCGACAGAGACATCGGACGAGCAGGCGGCGAGTCTGTCGCGTGTGTCGAGCTTGAAGGCGGCGCTGGAGGAGCGCGTGCGTTTGGAGGAGACGCGTGTGTCGGAGCTGTCTGCGCTGCTGGACGCGGAGCGGTCTCGTGCGGCTGGTGCGGCTGCGTCGGTGAGCGCGCTGGAAGAGCAGAAGCATTCGCTGTCGACGCAGGTGTCGTCGCTGGAGCAGCAGGTGTCGAGTCTGGAAGCGGTCCACGCGTCGGCGCTGTCGGAGTCGAGCGCGAAGCTGAGTAGCCGCGTGTCGGAGCTGGAGGCAGCGCTGTCGGCGGTGCAGACGCAGCTGTCGCAAGCCGAGTCGAGGCTGTCGTCGGCGACAGAGACATCGGACGAGCAGGCGGCGAGTCTGTCGCGTGTGTCGAGC
>JAASFJ010000478.1:0-21525 GCA_023333755.1 Globisporangium uncinulatum
CTGCTAAGTATCGTGATACTAAGTATCGTGCTAATGGGTATCTTGGATAGTATCATGATAATGGGAATCGTGGTAAGTATCGTGCTAATGAGTATCATGATAGGTATCGTGGTAGGAATCGCGATATTTTATTTCGTAATCATAGGTATCATGTAAGTTGGTACAGTTTGTTATCGCGGTAGGTATCGCGATATGTGGTATCATAATCTTAGGTCTCATGTAAGTTGGTATCGTTGTGATTGGTATTGTATTGATTGGTATCGTATTGTTTGGTATCGTGCTAATTGGTATTGCACTCCCTCAAAAGTGGCAAAAGTGTCTCGAAAGAAACAATTGGAAATTACAAAAATCGGCGTTACAGTTCCGAAGAGTGATCCGACGGTGCTGGAATAGAGAAAGCAAGAGAATCGCCAAACGCGGGAGAGGCGTCCCGAAGACTGACTGGACGCGGTGCTGGAGTTCTTTAAGTAGATTTCAAATTTTATTGATTGCAATACCAGTTGAAACGACGTTTTGAACTGTAACTGGTGGTTACAGGTTGTAACGCGTTTAAGTTACGAAAAAAATGCTCTTGTACTAGGACAATAGGAGCACACTCCCATAATCCCTATTTCGAGTGAAATAGCTGAACCGGAATAGACTTGGTTAAACTAAAGTCTAGACACCTAGAGATCCTTCATAGTGAAAAACAAAAGTGATCTACAAAAAAAGCAAAAAGAGATAACTACCGCACTACCTCTTGTTTGTCACTACGAGGATGGTGGAATGAGTTCACACTATAGTTTAAGCAAGTATATTCCATGTTCACGGAAAAAAGTTGTTTGCAAAAACAAGGCGTTCAAGAAGCGACTCGCTGACTGATGCTCTTCACAGTTTGCGATGAAGAATGCGCGTCTGTGAAGGCTGGACGTTCGATCCACGGCAAGCAATCATCGAGACAGCGAAGGTGCTCGCCCGTGTACTGGTGCGCTCACTCGTGTCGTCACGCTATGTGTGACTGACAAGTGCGTGAGTGCGTGTCGTGGATTCCTCTCCAGACTGGCGTTGAGACTGTGCGATCAGGGCAGTTCCTGACGTCTCGACAGAGTGGTTTGCCGCTGGTGCTGTCGTTCTGTGGGTCTGGAGCTGCGTCGACAGCGACAATCGACAGTGCCAGCGTTAGCCAGCGGCGGGTACAGATGATGCTCTTCCTCGAGTCGACCCTGCAGTGCGTAGACGCTCGTGGACAACCTCGCACTTAGCGATGCCGGGCAATAACCACGCTTCTCGAGAAGCGGCTTAACAGTGAGGCGGTGTCTTGCAAACATTGTCTGTTAAGGTGGTGCGGGGATTACTGATGCCAGCCAGTCAGCCAGCTTGAGATTGATAGAGCGAGAGTTGAACCAACAAGGTTTGCCAGCACTTGGCGCTGGCAGGTGTCAGTAACGCCAGCACCAAACCTTGTTGATTCTCCTCTGTGTCGATCTGTCGATCTATGTTCGATGAGACGTGAGTTGCAAAGTGGCGTTGGGGAAAGTGTGGCGACGTGGACCTTTGCGGGCGCGTCAAACCAACTCGCGGTCGCTATTGGCCGCAAAGTGAGTGGACGCGGCGGTGAGCCGAGCCGAGCGCTGTCTACTGCTTGTTTTGCTTTCCGGGCAAATGCTTTATTCTACGCCACCAACTTGGAAATGGAAGAATCGGTCGTCCTGACTCGAGTGAGGGCTCGCTGCTCGCACGTGGTGCAATCAGCACTGGTAACTTCGTGCCAACTGCACAGATCCGTCAGGAGACTCCTCCTTGCATTCTCGCCAAGCCGCATGGACAAGCGCACCTTGAGCGACTTGAGGCGCTCGAAGCGATACATACACGCAAGGTCGCCACTCTGGTCGGCGCGAAGGTAAACAGTCGACCCCCGCCTTTGCCATCCAACAAGACAGAGTGGCCAGTCGGATCCAGTTTTCGAAACTGGCTCAGCATACTCAACGCAAGTAAAAAAATACATGACGCCAGCGACGTCATGACCGGCGCCAGCCAGTCGGCGCCGCCCGCTGAATCTGGATGGAAACAAACGAGCATCGAGCGTCGAGCACTCACTCGAGCGCGTCTGAGTGCTCACACTCGCGGATTTTCGCGTTCCCCACGACGGCGCCACCCTGTTGCCATCAGTCGTCCGCCGCTCCGGCTCCTCCTCCTCCTCCTCCCGCCTGTCGCCATGCGGCGCAACTTTGGGTCGCTGAACCTCGCGGCGCTCGACCTCCAGCTCGACGCCGCCTCGCTCCTCCACCTCCAGCAGCAGCAGTACCACCACCACGACGCACTCACGTGCGACCTCGCCGACCTCCACGTGCGCGACGACGACAGCGACGCTGTCGGCTTCCCCATTGAGCTCGTCGCGCAAGCCGCCGACGACCACGAGCGCGCTTACTCGCCTAGCGCTCGCCGCCGCAAGCGGAGCTACTCGGAGCACGCGCCGCTGCCTGCGAACCACATCGCGTCGCCCACCGCAGTCGAAATGCGCTCGCCGACGCTCCCAATCATCACGTCCAGCACCAGCAGCTCGCTCGACCCGCGCGCCTACCACCACCACGCAGAGCTGCACGCTCTCCGCTGTCTCAGCCTCAACCTCATGCTCTCGTCGTCGCTGCCTGGCCACAGCCACGTCGCAGTGACTGCGCCGCAGCCGTCCACGTCCATGCCCAAGCTGGAGCTGGAGCTCGGCGGCAGCTGCCAGCCGCACAGCGACCGCGTCGCGACTGCGCTGCTGGCAGCGCGCAGGACGTCGCTGCCGCGCAACATGATCCAGAGCGCGTGAGAGCGACGAGCACACATCCGCCATACACGCGCTGACGTCATCTCCATCCCGTCCCCCTTCTTCCCCAAGCTTGTGTTTGTCGTCGCGTGTCGGGGAAGAAGGGGAGGAGGAGATGAAGGAGATGAAGGAGAAGGAGGCAAGGGACCACCCACACCCACACACACAAGCGAGCGGCTACTGCGTCAAGGGATCCAGCGCTCCAGACACACACACACACACAGGAGGGAGCGACGAGCGTCACACCACCACCACCACCACCATTTTTAATTATTTGCACTTTATCGCTGTCCTGAAAAAGGGCGGCGCGTCACTCCACTACAGTACTTATATTACTTGACGCGGCCATTCCGTCGGTGGACATGGCTGGGCGCCGAACGCCGTACGCGCTGCCGACACGCACGCACGCGCACGCACGGCGCCTCCTGCACCAGAACGCGCGGCGGGTCACTACTGCACTCGCGCGTCGCTGGCAGCCACCAACTCATTCTCACAACAACGCGACGCCGTGAATCGCCTGATTCAGGTGCATCGAACGCGCGTCGAAGACTGGTGGAAGCTTCGCGGCTTGAAGTTGCGCACGTGCGTGCGCGAGCGAACGAACCGCCGCTTCGACTGTCTCAGAAGAGAAGGAGAGGAGAGGTGGGACCTCAGGTCACTGTCGTGCGTCTTTTGAAAACAACGACCAGCTGGGAAATAAATCCCAATCAATGAGGATGGACCGCGACGTGTTCTGCGACGACGGTCCGCCGATCTCGCGGCTCCAGGCCGCTGTGCGTGCGCTCGACGAGTACGTGCACGAAGTGGCGGTGGCGCCGAGCACCGTCACGCAGCCAGACGACCGCAACGCCACTGCGAATAGCAAGGACGGGCATACGCCTGTGCAGCTCTTCGGGCGCCAGGAGCTCGTGCGTGGCCGCTGGCGAGAGCTCACGCGCGCGCACGTCGCGATCTACGGACTCGGCGCCGTCGGCGCACTGGCAGCAGAGGCGCTCGTACGCGCTGGTGTTGGCCAGCTCCTGCTCGTTGACAGTACGCGTGTGGAGCTGGAAGACCTCAGTGACATGGGAACACACCCGCACGAAGTTGGCTTCTCGCGCGTCCAAGCGCTCCGGCTGCGCTTACAGAGTCTCAGCGCCCATACGCGCATTGACTCACTCAGTGCCGACGTCGCGAACAGCGACGCAGACCTCGCGGAGCTCAAGAAGCGGCTCAAAGCGAGCGTAAACAGCGCAAGTGTCGGGCTCTTTGAAGCGCTCGCTCTCAAGCGGCCGTACGACGCGGTGCTCTGCTGTGCCACGTCCGACGACGTCGCCAAGCTCCGGCTTAATGAAGCGTGTCTGCAGCTCAGTCTGCCGCTCCTAGACGTCGACGTACCACCCAGTAACGCGCTCGTGCGGCTCCGAGTCGTGCTCCCTGGCCACACGTGCTGCCTCGCGTGCATCCAGCAGCAAGAGACGGCGACCCGCACGTCGACGCCGATGGACCAAGTCGCCCGGTCGATCGCCCGCGCGTTCCCAGCGAGTCTGCCGCACGTGGACGCCACTGCGGCAGGGCTCATTGCTCAAATGGCCATCAAGTTGCGTGTGGGTGGGTCTGGGACTGAGAGTTTACTGGCTTGTTGGACGGTGTTGCTCACGGGTGGTGCGTCTGTCGTTTCCTATTTTAGGTTCTTGCTGGACGTGGGCGACTTTGTGCCGTTCTTCACACTAAATCTGCTCACGTTCGAGCTCGAGTCGTTTTCGTTCCCACCGAGTCGCACGTGTCCAAACACTGCGTGCGTCGAGCGCCAGGAAGAAGCGCGTGCGTCCGCGTACTAATGACAAGGAGACAGGCACAGCAGTCGTCCAAGTACTTGTATTGCGAGCCCAAGTGTCGTTATATCTATCAGCCACCTAATCTAGGGCGGAAGGCGCCTTCCTGGCTTACTCGAGTGCTGACTCGCCAAAGTACCGGATGAGCCCGTGGGAGATCTGAATGAGACTGTCGTCTTCAAGCGCACGAAGAGCTGTCTGGAACTCGGTCCCTTTCACGTCTCCACTGTCCATGCCGCCGCCGCTCTGGCTCCGCTTCTCTTCCAGAAACCGACGCGCTTCCGCCACTGTCAGTGACATTCCCGGTGCGTCGTTCAAGATCGTCTTGAGCATCGCCACAAGACCGGCGACCGCCTCTCGCTCCGAGTTACTGTGGCCCGTGTTGATCATGTCCATGTCGATCGTACCGGTGCGTGGGTCCATCGCAGCCCGTTGCGTCGCGACGTTCATGAGCCGGAGCGCTTCGTCGACGTCGGCTCTCGTCACGAGCGCTCGGAGCCGCATCTTGGCGAGCGCTTCGGCGATCCGGATGAGCGACTCGAGCTGGCGTGGCGTCGCTGTAATGTTCTTGCGGGACGCGTGAGCGCTGCTGCCACCGCCCATGCGTCGCAGGTCCAAGTACGCAGCTACGAGCGCGTCCCGGGCTTCTGGGAGCAACCGGGGGTGGACGTGCTTCTTGGCGTACGCAATGTACTCTGTGAGGAGCTTCATCGGCACGAGCTGTGGCCCTGTCGCGCTGTTCGCAGACTGTCGCTGTGCGCGACTCTCTTCGTCGTAGTAGAGCGCGACAATGTGGCGCGCGAGCTTCCGGTCCGACTCGGCTTGCGGCTTGTCGAGGATGAGGTAGATGAGGTCAAAGCGCGAGAGGAGCGTGGGGAGGATGTTGACGTTCTCAATCACTGACTTGCTCGGGTTGTACCGCGACTCGATCGGGTTCGCGGACGCGAGGATCGACGCGCGTGCGTTCAGCGAACAGATGATGCCGGCTTTCGCGATCGACACAGTCTGCTGCTCCATGACTTCGTGCAGCACAGACCGTGCAGACTCGGACATCTTGTCGAACTCGTCGATGCAGCAGATGCCTTCGTCCGAGAGCACGAGCGCCCCGGACTCGAGCACGAGGTCGCCCGTCTCCATGTCCCGGATGATCGACGCGGTGAGTCCGACTGCTGAGCTCCCTTTCCCCGACGTGTAGATACTCCGTGGCGACAGCTTGTGCACGTACGAGAGCAGCTGCGACTTGGACGTCCCCGGGTCCCCGCACAGCAGCACGTTCATGTCGGAGCGCATCGTCTTGGTCGGCATGAGCGCACCGTCGACGCCGTCCGGGCTCTGGCCCGCAATGTTCCCGGCCTTGTCCTTCCGCGTACCACCAAAGAGCATGCACAGGATGCCTTTCTTCACGTCGTCGAGCTCCCAGATCGACGGCGCGAGCGAGTGTGCGAGGTTCTCGTACACTGTCGGGTGCACCGCAATCTGTTCGAACGCACGAAGCTTTGCGTCCTGTGTCGCTTGGATGCTGCTGCCCGTGTCGTCAGTGTCGTCAGTCATTGTCGTGTCGTCTGTCGCACTGTCGCTGACGCTCGGCTCACCTTCCCGTCGTGCGAGCTCGTCGACGCGTCGAAAGTGCACGACGTCAATGTAGGTCTTGAAGACCGACTTGACGACACGCTGGCGGGACGATGCTCGGAGCGGCACGGCGCGGTAGATACCGGTGACTTCGACTTTGTCGCCTGGCCTCACGTCGTCGACCAAGTCGTCGAATGCAAAGAGCATGACCGTGTACGGCGTCTCGCCTTCGGGGATCGCGTCCGGCGTCTCTTGCATCTTCACGAGCTGCTTGTCGGTGAACGCACAGCGGTTATGGATCAGCTCCATGCACAAGCGCGCGTTGCACCGGACACAGTACGACGGCTCGTCGATGCGGCCGCGGTCGAGTTCGACCTGTGCGGTCGCGTGGCAGAGTGTGCACCGGAAGAAGGCTTCTTTCAAGTCGGGGATGATGGCGCTGCAGCGCGTGACCATGCCTTTGAGGCACACGAGCTGGTCAATGTCGGACGGGTTCAAGTTCCGCATGGGTGAGAGGTCACTGAGGTTGAACGGCCGGACTTGGAGCCGAGCGTCGTCGTCGGTTGCGTCGGGAAAGAGCTGGCGGAACTCTTCACTGATCACCATGTCGAGGATCCGAATGAGCACTTGCGGGAAGAGCAAGAGCTGGTTGTAGAGCTTCCGGACCGCACGGAACTGGAGCAAGTGCTGCGTGTCGAGGTTAAACACGAGCGACTGTGTGAGCGCCAAGTGCCGCAGGACCTTGATATAGTGGCCTTCGTCAGCCGGAGTCCGACGCAAGCGCGTCGACTGGACGTGGCGGCCTGGGAGCTGGAACTCGTGCACGAACGTCCGGAAGAGCGCCATCGACTCAGACACGCTGATGTTTGTGCCCCAGACGACAGCGCCCGACAGGCTCTGGTCGCTCTCAGGAGCCCGTTGCGACGCTGTTGTCGGCGACCGACGCGACGCCGACACGTCGTCAGTGTCAAAGCCAAACGTGCGGCTAGCAGCGGACGCACTCCGTGATCGAGGTGAGCTGGGCGGCGACGCAGGTGGCCGTGGCAGCGCCGAGTCCTGGCGGCTACTGGAACCACCTGGATCGGTCCGGATCGACGACGTCGGCGACGACGGCGCGTTGCTGCCCGCGTGCGGCGTGAACGTGTCGAGTCGCCACTCGTGGCGGCCAAGGTCCCCGCGTGGCAGCTGGCGCTGTGCCATGCGCCGGAGCTCAGCTTCAACGTCGTCTTCTGGCTCGTTTGCATCGCCAGCGCCGCCAGCGCCGAAGCGGCCGAGGTACCGCGGTGTCGGCGTCGCATCGACAGATGCGCTCATCTCTGGAAACGCGTACCGCGGCTGCTCCGTCGCAGACACTGCGGACGCAGAGATGGACGCTCCGGACGTCGGGGAGAACGGCGACGTGGGGCTCAGCGGTGACAGTGGGCGGCCGTGGTCGGTGGCGTCTACAGCCATGGGCTCCGACGTATCCACTGGCAGCGTGTCGTCTGTGCCGTGGAGCGCTTCGCTGTTGTCGTTGTCGTTGTGGTTGCTGGCATTGTGTGTGAGGTACCGCGGCTGTGCGGACGACACTGCGAGCGGACTGGAGGGCGGTGTCTCGGGCGGCGTCCCGTCGCCTCCGCCTGCAGCTGCGTCGCTCATGCCGCTTGGGTCGTCGTTATTAGCGCGAAAATGATCAAGAGGTCCGTCCGTATTCCCTCGTTTTCATCACGGTTGTCGATCCCTTTTAGTGACAAAAACAAGGGACACGGCAAACTTCCCGCCACAATCCAATCGACCAAAAACCTGATGGTGACGACGACGCTGAGTCAGGGTTCCAAGAAACCCCACATTTGAAAAATCGCTGGTGGTTTTGAAGACCCCTTTGGCTGGATGGAATACACTCACCATTCCTATTAGTGCACACCACCAAAATGAATACCCTCGAAACTATGGGTTCAATTTTTCAGTGACTCTTTCAACTCCGATTCATCACAGCCACCCGCTTAGCCACACGCTATTGGCGTTCGTACAGCGCTCACACCGACACTCACACAGCACAATCAGCCGCAAGACGAGTAAGAGCATGCCCGAGCGACCAACGAGAGTCCGACTGACCGCACAGCAGAAGCTGCTGGTGTTCCAGCACCACGCGAAGCATCCGAGCCTCTCCCTGCGCGCGCTGTGCACGTGGGCTGCCAAGACGCTCAAGCTGCCGAAGGAGCCTTCGCCGTCCGCAATGTCGCTACTCGTCAAGGTTCCTATGCGCGAGGACGCAACACGTGCTCGCCTGTCGCTCAAGGCCACACAGCGCGTCGTCTCGCCGGAGCTGGAGGCTCGGCTCGCGCGATGGATAGGAGAGTGCGAGTGGTTGCACGTCCCACTAGTGTCGTGGCCAACCATGCGCAGCAAGGCTGAAAAGATCCGGGCGGCGCTCCTTTCCGAGCTGCAGCACGCCGGCGGCGTGCGACTCAAGGCGCTGCAGTTCTCGGACGGGTGGATCCAGAAGCTGCAGCGTCGGCGTGGACTCAAGCCGCGTCGCGTGCATGGCGAAGCGGCGTCGGCACGAGACCGCGAGGTCGAGGAAGGACGTGCGGATCTCGTAGAAGTAACCAAGCAATATAATCTCCAAGACATTTTCAAATGGACGAGTTGGCCTTCTTCTACAGCACTCCGCCTACGTCAGCCGTCACCAAGACACGCATGCCGGGGCGAAAGGCGTCCAAAAAGCGCATTACTGTGGCGATCACGACAAACGGAGACGGGTCGACTACAACGCCGCTACTTTTTGTCGGCCACACCGCAAGGCCTCGCTGCTTCAGCGGCAAAAGCGCCGCCGAGCTCGGGGTCGACTACCCTAGCTCTAAAAAAGGCTGGATGACCACAAGCATCTCTCAAGCATGGCTTGAGCACTTCAATACGCAAATGGCAGAAGAGGGGCGTCACGTTCTTCTTCTGTTAGACAACGCGTCGCCCCATCGCCTACCTCGGCCCATGAGCAACGTCGCCGTCCACCATCTCCCCCCGAACACGACCGCTCACCTACAGCCAAACAACGCTGGCATCATTCGCGCATTCAAGAATCAAGTCGTTAAGTTCCGCGCAGCCAGAGTCGTCGAGCGCCTAGACCGCATTCTCGAGCGAGAGGAAAGCGGTGGAAGCGAGTGAGCGAGCTCGAGATTGAGCACCTATACGACGCTACCGTACTCGACGCGATGGACTGGACACAAGCAGCGTGGGAAGCAATGACGTCTAGAACCGTAGCTAATTGCTGGCAGCACACAGGCATCTTAGATGCAGAATTGTACGAGTTCGTAGCGCGGATGGAGAAGCTCCGTGTTGCTCCGCTTTCTGTGCGAGAGCTCGCCAAATAAACTATTATGTGTTTCCTCTGTAGCTGCTTTTCTCTGTAATCTTATAATTTGTGTGTTTTTTTGTGCACTAATAGGAATGGTGAGTGTAATGGTTAAAATACCACCTAACACCACTCAATTAAGTACGCATTTTTGACTTGATTAAACTATGCTATATTACACGAACAGATCTACGATACCAACTCAACGACCAGTGATTGTTTGTCGAGTGACGAGTGGTCAGCAATGTTTTACAACGAGTGGCTATTGTGTGCGCTCAAAATGAGTGGACAGGGGGCATGCCACGAACGTTTCTGAGATCACCAAGTGAATTTAACCTCGACCCGCGCTGCTGTGGTGACGGCATGGACACCGGGACCAGAGCCAGTGTTGAAGATTTGCTAGCTCGTTGGTATGGCGAAGAAAGAGCAGACGAAGCCCTGCCTCAACTCACCATCTTCTTCTGGTTCGTTTGGGAGTACAAGTTAGCGGCTGTGCGGCAGTGGGAGCTGATTCGTGTCGGCAAGGTGTCTCTGTACGACTTCAGGTGCAGCCTCTCCCAGTTCCCGCTGCTCATGCCGATTGCGCTTCAAGTCATGCACTGCTCTGCGTCAAGCGCTGCTTCAAAACGCAACTTCTCTACGCACGGCTACATTCACTCCAAGCTGCGCAACCGACTCGCGCCTGAGCGAGTGAAGAAGCTGGCGCATATCTACTTCAACGCTCGCAACATTCGTGACGAAGATCTTGCACGCTACTCCGACCTCGAGGATCTCATCGGAAAGGACGCAATTGAGGATGAGGACGAGCAGCCTCGTCACCGGAACGATATATTCGGTAGTTAGGGTAGGGTAGCCATCTAAATGCAAGTATAGCATGCGCACCTGCCTTTCTTTACGCTGCAGCGTCCATAGCTTGGGCATCTCTTGATATCGCTCGCGAGCCAATGGTAAAACTACACGATAACTGAGCTAATAACACGAAATTCACCACTCGAATTCGCAAAATCGCAACCGATATTGTTTTTTGCTCGTATGTGTTCATGCACAACCTGAACGTGCAGTACATGTGGATGCCGTCCCTTTGCAGAGATACTTCTCAACGCAGGTACCTTTTGCACAAGTCAGACAATTTAATGTGAAATGCCATTGATTTATCTTATCTTTTCGAATTAGTACTGCATCAGTCATAACATCATGTACAGGCAAACTGCAAAAATGTTTATCACTGGGAATTGTTGAAAAGGTTATTGAAACATTGAAACTGTCGAATGGTGGATCGCCTTTATATTTTCACAATATGATCAAGGCCAGATTCAAAGATCACCTACAATAATTCACTATAGGTAATCGACATAAATTATTGGTGCTTCCTCGTGTTCTCGTTCACGTCCTTGCTTCTTCTCCTAAAAGCTCAGGCCTGCTACCTCTCACTTCACAACCATCATGCCACCTATCTCACCGCAACAACGCAAGGCGGAGAACATGTAGCGCCGCTTGAACGGCTCGTTTCATTGTGCGTGGCTCGCCCACATGCATGTTCAGCCACCTCGCGAGGACGACAGTCGCAGTCGGGTTCCAAGGGGGCTGTTCAGTCTCTCGCCAGCTCAAAGCAATGGGACAACATACGACATGTAAGACCTCCTCGCCAAGAAATGGGTAAACGAGGCTCTCTTTTACCTAGTTCTATGGGAGGGCTACCGCGAACCAACTTGGAAGCCGGAGGGTAATATTTCTAGGCAGCTCAGGCGTCGTTTCGAAGTCGACCACATTGAGGTGGTGTGGTCGCGCCAGTCGACGCGGGGTCGCCGTCGCCCAATGCAGCGAAACCGTGTGAGATGCAGTACGAGAAACATCAGCAACTAAAAAGGAATACACTTTAGCTGGGAAGCTAAACGCTGAGGCTGGAATTCAATTTTACTCTGGCTGGAATGAATTATTATTAGTTCCCATTAAACACAATTTTTGAAATCGTGGTTGGTATGAAGGTATTATTGGTTTATTCCAAAGCAAAAAAACCCAATTGGAACCCTGCGCCGAGTACCGGCGACGACTGGGCACTTCGCCGTGCGCTGGAACTCTGCGGTGCGGTGCCACCGCCTGCGTACGCGGATGTGACCACAGAGGCGCATCTGAGCACCTTTGACGTCGACGCCGGCGGCCACGCGGTGCTCTTTAGCGCCGACGGCGGCCTCTACGCGCTCAGTCTGTTGCTGCAGACACCACCCAAGCCGACCGGCGGTAACAACAACACCCACGGACCACCAGTTAGCGCTAAAACGAGTGGTGACCCAATTCTACAAGCTGCCAGTCCTCCTCCTCATCGACTCCCTTGGCTTTCACCTCAAGATCAGCAACGACTACGAGAAGAAGAACGTGCACGTGGTTTCCGTTCCACCTGGGCTTACTGGCCTCCTCCAACCGATTGATGTCTCCTACAACCGGTCATTCCAGCAGTACTACGACGACAAGTACCCCGAGTGGCTGCGTGCGTCGATTGGGAACAAGACGCGACGCACAAAACAAGGCAACTTGGTCTCGCCGACGTACCTCGAGATCACGAACTGGTGCGTAGAATTCGAGCAATGTAGCCACGTTGAACTCATCAGGAGAGCCTTCACGGGCTCCGGCATCGATCGCGATTTCGCGTCCAAAACATGCCACGAAGAATTTCGCCTGCTCCTATCTGGTGTGAAGGAGGCGAAGGTGATCGTCGCCGCAGTGCGCCACCAATCGTGTGTAACTTGGAAGAGTTCTACTCGAACGATCTCGACTATCTCGAAGTCATGGACTACTTCCTTTCACTATGAGACGGCAACTCGCCATACCTATGCCTCAGCGTCTTTCCCACCGCGACGAGAGCCACCATAGCGACTTTCTCAAAAAGGTCTACTCGTACCTCGAAGAGCACACAGATGACGACTTGGAGTGTGTGCTCGACGACGATTTCATCGAGTGGGTGTTGAGGCTCGGCTCCGAGGAAACCAGAACGGAAGTCTACGTCTCCGTGAAGGTGTTCAACATCAACATCAACATCAACATCTACTACATCTCAACGACGGACGAGGAGTTCCACCGATACACCTCTGTGGACGGCATCGACGAGATCATGCTTCGCCACGAGGGGGCTTTTTCATGCTGAAGCACGGCGTACTCACAGTTGACGAGCTGGCGGCATTTGGACTCTGAGAGAGAAACGGTGCATCTGACTTGCAAAATGTATGAACGTGAACCTCGACATGCTGTACAACACAAACCCGGGTCTTCTAAGTGAATGGGTCTTATACCCGAGCTATTCGCAAAGTTTTCATTCCACCTAAAAATCGCCACTTCAGTGTTATTTGCGGGGGAAGACAGTAGTGACAAAAACAAGGGAAGTCTCCAGCTCCAGCTCCAGCCACAATCCAATCCAATCGACCAAAAAAAACCTGATGGTGACGACGACGTCCAGTACTGGGGACGACTGGGCACTTCGCCGTGCGCTGGAACTCTGCGGTGCGGTGCCACCGCCTGCGTACGCGGATGTGACCACAGAGGCGCATCTGAGCACCTTTGACGTCGACGCCGGCGGCCACGCGGTGCTCTTTGGCGCCGACGGCCGCCTCTACGCGCTCAGTCTGTTGCTGCAGACACCACCGAAACCGACTGGCGGCAACAACAACACCCACGAGCCACCAGCTGCGCAATTGACGCTGGCGCACGTGGCGCTCGATCCGCCGCTGCCGCTTGCAGAAACGCGCGAGCTGGAGCAGCTTCACGTGAACGCAAGCGGCACGCACGTACTGCTGATCGCGCGTACGTGGGTCAAAGTCGCCAAGCTGCCGGCGCCGCTCGCTGAGCTGCTGGCGCCTACGCAGCGCCCACTACCGCACACTGTAGTGAAGCGACTGGACGTGCGCTTCGCTTCTCACGACCGAGACAGCCAGCGCTTCCGCGTGCAGTTTGCTGACGGCACAGCCGAAGACGTGACCATCGACGCGTCTTCTACGTCGACCGTGAGCGCGTACGAGCGCGTACGAGCGTCCGTCTCAAAGAAGTCGACGATTGCGTCTGTCTCCCGCGAAGCCGGCACCGCGACAGTGCGACAGGTCGGGTACTTTACGACTGTGCGCCAAGCGACGTGGCACCCACTGAGTGACGCGCACGTCGTCGTGCTCTCGGACGCCGAGGAGATCACAGTCTTCAACACGCACCAGGACGTTGCGAAGCCGGAGCAGCGCCACTTGCTGGACTTTGCCGTCAAAGGCCGGGCGACAGGCGCAGCGTCGACTGCGTTCGCGTTCGGCTCAACCAGTCTCCTCTGGGACGTCTTCACGTGCTACGTCCTGCGCTCCGACGGCGCAGTCTACGCGCTCTCTCCGCTCGTCCCGTACGACTGTCGCGTGGCCAGCGCCGTCCTCTCGACGCTCCGGAGCGAAGTGGACGCGCACTTAACGCTCTGCAAGCAGAAGCTCGAGGACGTCGCAGTGGCGACTGGGAAACCGTCGAACTTAAGCGAGCACCAGGCGTTGCTCGCTCAGCTCGCAGAGCTCAAGTCGCAGAAATACTGGCTCCAAGAGTCCTGGACACTGGAGCCGCCGTCGTCGTCCCGGGACGCCGTCTCTGCTGCCAGCGGCTTCTATCGCGCTGTGAAGCCCCACGTGAGCGGGATCTCGCCCGACACATGGCCGCTGGCGCTCCAAGGACCTGTGGACGTGACGCCAAAGTCTGTCGTCGAAGGCAAGCACAGTGCACCCGGCGGGTCGGTTGCGAACGCGCTCTTGCTCGTCCCGTGTTCGCTCCCCACGACAGCACGCAGCGACAAGAAACCGAGCACAAACCCGTTCTTGGTCCGTTCGTACACGTCCGGTCACGTCGAGCTCGTGCTGCTCGACGCGCTGATCCGGCCGCAGTGGAAGAGTGGAAAGATGAGCGGCAATGGCTCGTCACGGAAGCTCCCAGCGCTGCTGCTCGAGTGCCTCCACCTCGGCATCGACGACTCGGGCGGCAAAGCCGTGTTGGCGCGCGACCCAGCGGACCCGCGTCTCGTCTACTCGCTCCACTCGACTGGCGTCCACGTGATCAACCTGAGCTGGGTGTTTGCACTCGCAGCAGGGAAGCAGTTCCCAGCGCTGCCAAAGAGCTCTGTGCGTCACATCTTTAGCGTGTCGCCGGGTGTCGCGGTCGTGTCGCCAACGACACCGCCGTTCAGAGCGGCGAGCGAGAACAAGACCAGCAACGACAGTACTGGAACTGGCACTGTGTCGAACGTTATCGGCGCACGTGTGGTGAAGAACGTGTTCTTTGGCCACCTCCTGCTCCTCCGTCTCGCGTCTGGCGCGTTCGAAGTCGTGAATGTGAGCGCAGCGTCCAGCGAGCTGCTCAAAGGCAGCAACGACGCGTCGGACGAGCGTCCAGCGGCGGTCGACAAGCCATTCGCAAAGCTGCCAGGGGCGCTCGCGCCGGTCGCATCAGCGTCAAAGACACGCCAGTCGACAGCGAGCGGCAGCAGCTCAACGGCGGCTGTGATTCGTCCGTTTGGAGACATTGTCGAAGAGCGGGTCGAGGCGTTGGCGGCCCGAGGCACGCGCGTGACAGGGACAACGCAGCTGCACGAAGTGGACGACGCAGTGCTGGCGTTCGTGATTGAGCGCGTGAAGATCCTGTTTGAAGACGTCGAGTACATGGACGGGCTCGACACAGTCATGAAAGACCGCTTGCGGCTCCACGCCGAGATGCTCAAGACCCAGCGTGAGAAAGCGGCGACAGTGCAGCAGACTATCGCGACTGCAAAGCACGCGCTTGGAGCGCTTGAACAGAAGCTCGAGCGTGCGCTCGCAGTGCAGCAGAACCTACGCAAGCGAGCCGCAGCAGTGCTCCAAGCCGTGAAGGAGAACCAGCCGACGCTGTCGCGTGCCGAGCGTGAGTTCAAGATCGAATTGGAGCAGCTCGCGGTCGATGTGCGGCGGACAAAGCCGCGGGTCGCACAGGCGACAGTCGCGAGTCAGCGCCTCGTGCGCAGTCTCAAGACGACAGCGTCCGTGTCGCTGTCGATGTCGGCGTCGTCGTCGGGTCGCTTGTACGCGAGCAGTGCGAGTGGCGTGCTGTCGGAAGAGAAGAAGAAGATGTGCTACGACGTCCTGCGTGCCGAGACGCAGCTGATCGACACGACGAAGGCGCTGATCGAAGACATGACTGCGAGTCTCCAGCGCCTCAAGACCGCGTAAGTCCGACAGCACGCGGTCCGACTAAGTACGATTCATTGAATAGCAACCAACCGAACGAACGAACAAACGCGTCTGGTTGGCTGGTTCACTGGACGATCTCGACAATGTCGCTCCGTTGCTCCAACGCCATGTTCTTGAGGTAGAGCGTCTGGGCGAAGAACGCCATGAGCGCCCGCATTTCGTCGGCCGACGCGATCATTTCGTGGCCTTTGTCGCGCACGACAAGTGTCGTGAAGAGAGAGAGCGTCGTCGCTTTCGGGAACGTGTGCTGGAAGAGCTGCTTGGTCCGTGTCGACAGAGGTGCTGGGTACACGTCGTCTTGTCCACCAGTGATTGCCAGCACAGGCGTCTCGGCGTCCGACTGGCGGTGCGCGTACTCGACCGTGTGCGGCCCAGCTACGAGGCCGCCAGCAATCAGCACAACGCCACCAAGGCGGACGGACAGTGGGACGGATCCTAGGAGCATGTCGAACGCCACACACGCGCCTTGCGAGAACCCGAGGACAAAGATGCGGGCGTACGGCCACGCATACGTGTCGTGGAGCGTCTTTACGAACGACCAGAGGAACTGCCCGGCTGCTCGCAGGCTGTGGTTGCCATGTGTACACACAGTCAGTCACGTACTCACACGTGTCGATTGATCCGATCCGATCACCACCACTCAGAACCACCAGAACAGCGACGAACGCGTCCATCCATCTACTCACTCGTTCGTACCGCTCACTGCGTGCGACGTGTGGCGTGTCTGGCGGGATCACGTCAAAGTGCTCGTCGAGATCTTCGAGCCACGTGTGACCGAGATCGAACGGCAGCTCTACTGGCGCACGGAGAGCGATCGTGGCTGCTCGAGGAGCTCCGTTGGAAAAAAGCAGCAACAATACATTCCATAGTAGACAAGACAACAACATTTAGAAAATCGAATCCACTTATACACAATTAATAATATACCATCGCACCGCACCAGTCTGCGGCAGCTCCATGCGCGCGCCGAGCTGCGCGAACGGCGTCTCATCGCCTCCGCGGCCGTGCAGCAGCACCAGCGCGTTCTGCGGCGCGTGGCCGTCGGCGCTCGCCGTCACGACAAAGTGCGTTCCTGGCGCGAACGCCGCGGCTTCAAGTGCTATCGACGGGTCGCGCTCAGAGCGCTGCCCTGTCGCTAGCGGTGGCCATGGGAGCCAGCGAGTGGTGTCGCTGGCTTCCGAGCGCACAAGTGCGAGCCCCGCAGCTGCGTGCACTCGTATCAGCTCCTCGCTGTTCACCATGACAACGTGCGAGCAGATCGAAGGCGAAAATGATACTCAAATGGTGTGAAAAATGAACGGAAGACAACTTGTGCTTATCATTGACAAGCACGGCCTGTTTGGGGTGTCAACCGAGCAAGAAGACAACAAAGAAGCCGACGACGAGAACCGACTCGGGCGCTCCTTAGACGCGCTCCATCCACTCATTCTCGGGAGGAAGCGCGGTGAAGTCCTCCCGTTTATCGAGCTCGATGTTCACTTGCGCCTGCTCACCGTCAATGTGTAAACAACAAGCGTTGAGTATGAGCGGACTTTGACGTGACGCCACTATGATTGATCTATAGACTGAAGCACGCACCGTCATGCAGCCCTGAGTGGACGCGTAGGTGCAGTTGGCCATACAGCGCACGAGGTCCGCGAGGTCCCGCACTTCCGGGATGCAAACGCCAATGCAGTCGCAGACGACGCTGGCGATTTGGATGCAGTTGTTGAAACGCTTGTGGTGGTCACCACAGACACGTGGTGAGTCATCAGCAAGTGCTGCTGGATGTCGACCATCGGACGTCACCAGCACCAGTCAGTCAGTCAGTCAGCGTGGGCGTACAATGATACGGTTGTCCCACTCGTCCGATCGGAGATTGTGACGATCCATCACCAGCATGCGCGTCGCCGACACGGCGCAGCCGTTGCACGCGAACGCCTGCATGGATCCACAGCACAGCACATTATTGAGCCGTCAGTGTGACATCCATTCTTTCTTTCTGTCGACCTCTTCTTCGTCGGACTCGACCCAACAATGTCGAGGTATCCAGGTACACTGCACGTTCCTCAACGCAGAGACAGAGGTTCGGGCACGACGCCTCGCCACACTGGCCTGCGTAGAGACACGGCACGAAGCCGTCCATGTAGCCCTGGCAGCACGTGTAGTTGCGCATGTCGTAGTGCAGCGCCTTGCGTCGGATATAAATCTGGGCGCAGCACGGACAGAAGCAAGAGCCCAGGCAGCCTGAACGAGGCGTCAACGAAGGGGTTGCACACACCAAGCCGACAGCGAAAGAGCGAGGACTCACAGAGCGGATCGGCACGCGGTGCCTCCATCATATTGACCGCGAACTGGTTCTCGCGGTCGTGACGCGGGTCATCGCCCACGGGCTCGCCCGAGCACAAGAAGAAGCACATGGCGCGTCACGCGTCGACTTGCTGCGTTTTGTTTACTATGAAGGTGTCACGGAAGCTTCTGGGTCTCGATAGCATTGGGGTCAAACTGGCGCATCGATGGATGTAACAGTAAGTCGAAGTACGAGACGAGGGTGTTGAATGAAATGTTGAAATGTTGGGACCTGCGAATTTTACTGGGAACAGTCTGGGTTGGCACACTGGTACGGTGTACCAGTGTTATGTGGCACGGCGCCACGTAGACTGGCACACTCACTGGCACACTCTGTCGGCGGACCTGCCAGCATCAGCACAGCTGTGCTTCGAGCACCCATCCGCTCTCACTCACTCAACTCACTCACTCATCATCTCGTGCTCGGGACGACGCGAGAGAGAGAAGAAGGAACGAGACGCACGCCGCCACCGCCACCTTCCTCCCCTCTTCCCTTCCTCCCTCTTCCCTCCCTCCCCCTTCCCCCGTTCCCGCGAGCCGCCGGCGACAGCAACAGGCATGTGGCGCCGGCGCGGCTCCATCGGCGGCGGCACGAGCGCGTCGCCCGCGACGACGAAAGGCACGAAAGGCGCCGAGTCGCCGGGGCTGTCGTTCCTCAACTACCCCATGACGCCGGGTGGCGTCACGCGCAGCCGTAGCGACAGTAGCAGCAGCACGACCACGTCCAACAATTCGATCTACGCGAGCGCGGACCGGCTCGAACCCGCACGGCCGCTCGTGTTCACGATCGAAGTGCCAACGCCCGGACCGCTCGGTCTCGACCTGCGCGCGCGCCACATTGAGCGCGACAAGCCCCAGCGTGGCTGCATCGTGAAAGGCTTCCGTCCACTCGACGGCGGCCGCCGGGGGTACGTCGAAGAGACTGGCCGCGTGAAAGTCGGTGACATCCTCCAAGTCATCCACCAAACGCCGGTCGACGAGCTCCCGTTTGAGCAGATTGTGAACCACGCGCTGCTGTTGCAGAAAGAGCCGAGCGCGTGGCCGCTCAAGCTCGAGTTCAAGCGAGACGCCTCGAGTGCAGAGAAGGAGCGCGAGTCGCTCACTGGCCGCCCGCGACGCTCGAGTTTCTTCCGCTCGTCGATCATCAACCCCGCGCAGGACGGGAACTTTAACGAGAAGCTTCAGTACTTTCGCGGCTTCTTTGCGAACCGCATGCCGACGGGTGGGACTGCCCCAAAGAAAGAGAAGCCACCGCCAATGCCGTCAGCGGACACAGTGCACGAGATGTACCGGGACTTGCTGCTCAAACGCGGTGTCCCCGACGACGTCTTGGACGAACTCATGCGGATTGAGCCGCTGGAGACCAAGTGGCACGTTGTCTGGTACGCCCAGCAGCATGCGAACGAAGAGCACACGCAGTCGAACAGTGCGGAAGCCGCGAAAGTCGCGGAGAGTCTCGTCGAGCTCAAGTGGGACAACAAGGGTTTGAAAGAACTCGAATCGCTCCGGACGAAGATCGCAGTGGGCTCAGCTGAATGGCTTGAAGCGTTCCTCACGCACTTTGGCCTCGACTACCTCACGATGAAGCTCCCGGACCCGTCACCGTTCCCCGTCGAGCACCACAAGTTTGAGAAAGCGACGCGTGTGTGCGAAGTGATTCTCCGGATCCTCCGGTCGCTCACGCACTTTACCGCCGGCGTTGAAGCGATCACGAACGTCCCGGGCCTCGTGAAGCGCATTGCGCTCTGTTTCCACACTGAGAATGACGACTTGAAGAAGTGCACGCTCCAGTTGCTCGGGATCGTGTGCTACAACAGCGCGGCGGGCCACGAAGCCGTGATCCACGCGTTCGACCAGTACAAGAACACGAAAGGCGAGAGCGTGCGCTTTAGCTGTCTCCGGGACGCGCTCCGGTCCGCACGGTACTCGCTCGTGTTCAAAGAAGACGTGCTGAGCTTTGTGAACATCATAGTGAACAAAGCGATCCGACTGGAAGACCGCCTGGCGATCCGTGCGGACTTTATCGCGCTCGACATGGCCGGGTACTTTGAAGAGATCCGCGCCAAGTCGCTCGCTGTCCAGCGGAAGCGGTACCCGCTCACGACCGACGCGTCGCCGCAGCCGATGCCGACACCGACCCACACTGTCCCGTCCCCCGTCGTTCGGAGCGAGACAGTGCCGGGTACAGGTCGACAGAGCCTCGTCGGAACGACGCCACGGAAGCACAGCATTGGGACGGGGAAGAGTCCGGTGCTACGGCCGCTCGCACGCTCGTTCCAGACGAGCAAGAGTGCGCCGTCGTCGCCAGTCGACCGGTCGGACTCGATGACGCCGTCGCCAACGTACACGACGAACCGGACGTCGCTGCCGCTCGAGCGTGGCGACCACGGCGCCGTCGGTGCAAAGGCGTCGATGGGCGGCGGGACGATCATCAGCAGCACAGTCACGCAGCTGCGCAACCAGCTCGACAATATTGAGAAGCAGATTGATGTGTTTGAACGGTTCATGGAAGAAGATCGGAAAGACACGATCTACGAGCGTACCGAGCTGTCGTCACTCGCGAGCGTGTTCAAGACGCTCACACGGAACGTTGCGCACGATCCAGAGCTCCACGCGTGTCTCCTCTCGATCCTCCAGCAGCTCCTCTTCATCCCAGCCGACCGTGTGATTGGGAAAGAGATGTGGGCGCTATGCGAGCGCTTGATGAAGCAAGTCGGACTGCTCGCGCCCGTTGAAGAAGTCAAGAACTTTGAACTCGGGTACGAGGATCGGAAAGCGCTGCTCAAGATGCGCGACCGGTACACTGGCTTCTTACAGAAGTGTGCGGAAGAAGACCCGACGTTCGAGTACCAGATGGGTCCAGTGATTCTAATCCAGAACCGCGACTCGGCGGACGATCTCTCGGACATGACTGCGGACGAGACGGACGACGAAGACTCGGCACCAGAGCAGTACGTCGCACGCGACCACCCGGAGCTCGTCAAGTACTTTAAGCTGCTGAAGATGGGCATGCCACTACCGCACGTCCAGCTCAAGATGCAGACTGACGGCGTCGCGGCCTTTGATGTGTCGATTCTCGAGACGCCAGACAAAGTCGTGGTCGTCTCGAAGCCGCTTGGAGACGACGACAGCAAGCCCCGACGAGGCACGCGAGCAGCCGAGCATGAGAAGTTTGCCAAGTTCTTTAAGCTCTTGAAAATGGGCATGCCACTGCCGCACGTTCAGCTCAAGATGACGGCGGAAGGGCTCGATGGTGCGATTCTCGAGACGCCGGACCAGCTCCTGGACGACGCGGGCCACGCAGTCAAGGACGCGGTTGTCGGTGTTCCAGTGAAGGAGCATGCGAAGTTCGTCAAGTTCTTCAAGCTGATGAAGATGGGGATGCCGGCAGAGCACATTAAGCTCAAGGTGTCTGCTGAAGGGCTCGATCCGGCGTTGCTGGACGCTCCAGACCAGCTCTTGGACGAC